>JASFAT010003412.1:0-136484 GCA_031353405.1 Baronia brevicornis | reverse complement strand
ACTCAGACGCCGGTTTTCTGCGGGAGTGTGGTACTTCCCCGGGCGAGCCGGCCCATTCATGCAACAGACAAATAATATGCCATTCTTGACAAAGTATTCGTCTGCAGCGTGGCTCTACCCCTTTCAATGACACATATGATCACAGTTTACTAATTCGAAAAGCTATATCGGTGCGTTTTTCTGGTAGATTTATTCATTTTTGACGGTACAGCCAGATAGTAGCTTTCTGAAGAGCTTTGAACTTCACGTGGAAAACGCGGACTATCAAGTTTACTTTTCAAAGCTGGACCAATACGGACAGGACACATGGGGATGAGAAGATATAACGGCTGTACTGATTGACTAATAAGTTATTTTTTTACTTTCGTTCTCTTTATCTTGTATAGATAGATAACAAAAGTAGCTTATTACCATCTTTCTTCGTCATCTGTAATTGTATACAACATTTTCAGTGTTATAGAGACGGAGCAAAAGTCTCTATAACATTGAAAATGTTGCATACACACATAACACTTTTTTTACACATACGAATATCTTCAATACTATAATATTAAAGTGGTCGCAAGTTACGCCATTTTACTGTGGAAATTACCATAAAGGGAACCAAGCAATAATAATATTGCATTGCAATAAATGTAAGGTATTCTAGTATTTACTCTTCACCTTGATTTCATTATTGAGATAAAAAAGTGTTAAATTATGTATATGGGTTATAATCAAAATTTAAGATTGGTTTTTGATAAAAATAGTAGTTCTCAAATTTCATTCAAAATCAATATTTAATTCCAAAATATTCCAAACAACATAATCAAACATATAAGAAAGATCGAATTTAATTATTTTTTTAAAGTACTGCGACTTAATTACTTTTTAAGGCCACAGAAGGTACGAAGTTGACCACAAGAATCAGTGAAATCAACTTTCCATCCTAATAAAAAACAAATATCTTGTGTATCCTAATAAAAAACAAAAGTATAACGATTATTCGTATTTGACGTAGTAATATTAGCAAATAAATACTTTTATCGGGCATATAAAATCAATAAAAATAAAATAATTGTGAGATTCCACAAAAAGTATTTTTAATTGTCCACGGGGAGATCGAAATAATTATTTGAAATCTCTATAAATTATTAAGCTTCACATCGCCATAAAAAACAGTTTCATCGCTTTCATGGTCGTTGAAGAAGATATCATTATGGAACAATGTTTTGGTTCTCTGATCAGGCACAACAAAATTTTCAGTCCATTCCATTCCAAAGATTACACATTGAAGATAACATCTTCAAAGTGCAATCTTTCTTCTCGGAGTAACTAGAAAACATATTTCTATTGCAATTTCAAGTGTAAGAGAATTGCATCAGTGGGGACATCCGCAGTTGCTATTCTGGGTTCTAAATATTCCACATTACGCACATAATTTAGGGAAAAATTCGTGTGTATCTTAAGAAATTTATTTATTATATCTCACAAACACGGAGAAACATTTTTTACCATATTTGATTATGACCCATATGTGAGAATCATCAACAGTCCATTTTCTGCCAGCTGCCCAGCACAGAACGTCTGTCCATCAAGCGGGAAGAAGGAGGGGGCTACTTATGTGTATATACATATGTTACCCTGATTGCAAAAATCGCTTCATCGGTTCGATTGTATATACCTACCTACCTATAGTAATCTAATAAACCTAAAAATCTTTTAATCTAATAATATAACAAAGCTTAGTAAAAAAGAAACGATTTATTCCAGGTTATATAAACGTGAACACATTTTCAATATACTCTTCATTTGGTGTGGATATACTAATTAACAGTACTAAATAATTATGCGCATCGATTTATGGCAATAAGTCATGTATGCGTGAGCGTGACGCTTGCATGGCTCGGGTCGCACGACCAATATCGCAGGCCAAGGTCATGAGAACGTGTGTCACGCGACACTAGAGCGTCACCAAACAATCTGGATATGAGAAAAAACTTTTTTTTTTGGTTTTATATTTTTTGAATTTTCCGGAGTTAAATACATATTTTAAAAATAAAAATCCGGAAATTAAATGTTTCCTTAACTGTAAGTGAATATCTTATCTTCATAAATTGCTGATCATCTAATTAGCTTGTTAATATAATATACATGTACATGTAATTTACATACATCAATCATCATTTTTTCCTGTTTAATATATTGACATATATTAAACAGGAAAAAATGAATTAAGGAAAATTATTTAATTTCTATCTACATGGTGTTATCAGTAAATCTGTAACGATATCGGAAGGATTCGATAATAAAGTTGTCGATCAAAAGGATAAAAGATAAATATGAATTATAATACACAGTTACGCAATGAATTTAACATGCTAAGTGAAAGTCAAAATGTACCTTTAATGTAACTAAAGTAAAATATTTCTAATTAATAGTAAAACAGATAAAATTTTAAAAACAGCTTTACATATCGTTTGCATATTACTTATAAATCATAATCATTTAAATATACCTTAACAAATACGCGATCGACAGAAAGAATTGGCAATCGGACAGTAATCAAAAGAGAAAAAATTTAAAATGAACTTAGAAAGAATGTTTGTAAAATAACATTATCATAAAAGATGAGTTTTTACGAAATAGTAACGATATGTAACATAAAATCGTCAAATAAATTTCAAAATATGTATTCATTACATGTTCTTATCTATTCGCCATCTTAAAAGAACTACCAAATACAGCGCCTAAAGTCGTTTGTGGGTGTCGTGATGTACCGTTGACGCATCAGATTGCAACGTAAACGCAACAAATAAAATTGATACATAGTTTTAAGTAGATAAAAAGCTTTATTTTGAACACTTTCCGAAAAAGTAGTCCGATTCGCTATTATTTTAGTTTTAGCTATGCAATTAAACCGGAAATACATAAGGGAACGGTACCGGCAGTCTCAAACGCTATGATAATTTTTTATTTACAATAAACATCCAGTTGTGTATGTATTTAATAAATTCACTTTTAATAAAATTTTCTACGAACTGTAACTATAAAACAGCCAAGTTCCTTACGAAAGAAAAGGATACAAAAATAAAACAGAACTGTTACTGGTGATAATTTACGACAACATGACATAAATTCTCACCAGTGAATCAATGATGATAATATCGTCTTTTCAATTTAATAATCTTGTCCAATGAACGTGGAATGCTTCAATTCCTCACGAGACTCACGAATTCGGTATGTGCTTATAAATTATACAGTAATAAAGCATTGCTTTCTTTATATTCTAAGATAGAAGAATAATGTAGATAAAAGAATAAGATCTAATTTTATACTTTATAATCTAATTTTAATTTTAGATACAAAGCAAAGAAAAAAAAATAGATATCAAAAATAATGAAGTAAGAGCTAGAGTTAGAATTTCTTCTTTGTCTCAGCAGCATAGCTACAGCATACAGCAGCATAGAAATTAATGTCTACAGCAGCATAGCAATTAATGTTATATGAGAAATAAAATAACAGACAATTAATGATATCGATTTTTATTAAGATTTATGGAAACCAATTTTTTTAAATACTAATGTAATTTAAAAACTTATTGAATATGTATGTATTTGAAAAATCGCAAATTTTCAATCCCAAATTTAAATGTAAAGATTTAAGGAAAATACATCTGAAGAGGTAATAGTAGACAAATGATATTGCTTGCGTTTAAAAAGTAATATGCAACTTGCAAATTGAAGAAGTTGACTAGTTGATTCAACTAGTTGATCCGGCGAACTTCGTACCGCCTAAAAGTCGATTCTTTATTTTTTTATTTTTTTTTAATACTTATTCTACTATTAGGGACACCGGGTCAGCCAGTAAGATAAAAAAAGAAAGTTCATAAGTCAAAAATTACATAATGTCAAAAAATAAATACAATTTCTTTTTGAGTAATGTTACCATCGTTTAAATATTGACATTAATATTTATACGATACTAACGTTACTCAAATGTTTTGCCTTCCCGGAACCCGTGCACTAACACTTAAACTTTATGTTATGGTATTAAAGTTCAAATTGATTTTTAAGTATTATTACGAATCTTTTGTATGGGAATATAGAAAAGTGTTGTTGTTAGACTTTTTCAGGCAATTTTTTAAATTTTTCACTCCGTAAGAACCATCCTCGTACTTCAAGGAATATTATAAAAAAAGAATTAGCGAAATCGGTTCAGCTGCTCTCGAGGTTTGCGCTTTTACAGCGATTCATTTTTATATTATAGATTTCCAAGTGCATTTTTATATTTCAAAAACAATTAAATATACAACAGAAAGAAATAAACATAAAAAGGCACAATCATGTCATTTCTAATCACAATTTTGCGCTAAATAAATAATTTGTTTTAGATATATAGAGAGAATAAATAGTTTGTTTAGATATGTACGAAATTTGCCATACAAAAGAATAAACTTGAATTGTATATGTATAGACGATGATTTTTAGATATATGTATTTAATCCTACAATATATAAAATATTTATCAAATAGCTACTATATTCCTGAATTATAGGTAACTATTTTGGTGAAAGTATAAATCCCTATTCAAAAAATATAATGACAATGAATTGAACAATTATTCGCCGCTAAATAACAATCAACTCGTGTAATTTTTTCTTCGTATATTGTTTATTATATTGTTGTATAATATTGAAAAATAAATGAATATATATATATATATATATATATATATATATATATATATATATATATATATATATATATATATATATATATATATAATAATTGTCACATCGTTTTATCTAATAGTGAATTTAAAAGTACGAATAAATATATATGATATATTAATAGAGTAACGCTTAGTTTTCCATATAATGGATAACTACTTATGGGGAAAGCGAATCATTTCTACGACCACATAAAAAATCTGCACTTATATTAGTATGGCTTTTCTCCAGTCATTTCAACATTTACATACACCTAATCTCACTAAATTACATGTAAAGACATTGGGGTCATTTAATCGTCATCATTCTTCAATAATTATGATGGTGTCATTACAAGACCAATTTCTATACAGTTATAAAATTAAATACGTTTAACACTAGATATACCAGACCAGTCAAAATGACTGTTTTCGGTATTTCAATTTAAAATTCCTACTACGTGTAATATTTTTTTTCGTAATGATATCATGACTTTTCTAGTTATAACTAAAGAATTAATTTTATAAAGTTTATATTACTCTATATATGTTTTTAGTAAAAATAAAAAGGTTTGGTATAAATAGGTATACTTCAATCGCTGGTATATCTAGTGTTAATTCAGAGCTGTGCAAAATCATATTTTGTTAGTATACAAGCTATGTCCAATTTGAAGCACTCGACACATGAGTATGGTGGGTATATACCCAGTGCCTCAAAATTAGACAGTTCGGCTTAGCACTTATCACCCTCAGAGATTATTGTTTAGTTAAGAATTAGTATTCCAAATTTGATATTGTTATTATAATAACAATCTAGCACCACTAAACACAACTTTTACCTTTTTATTCTAATTCGAGAATCGCACTGGTGCCTTAAACTGTTAAAGAAATCCCATTCATCATTGCGCCATTTGAATGATCTAATGTCCTCAATAGAGCCTAAGTGTGGTGCTTTCTTCTCGGAGGTAACAATGCTTTTCAAGCTTGGACTAGTTAAAATATTTTTTTTATTTATTTAATTTGAAGTACTTTAAGTGATATAGAACAATTTATTCACAAGACCTTGTGTTCTATTCGTATTATTCATCCGTGACTGTCTGACAAATGATTATAGGAATATAAAAAGTTATTCAACTGTGAGTAGTTCTTGCGATTTAGGACAGTCAGTAACTATTTTTTAGTGTCTGATTAAAATATATGTGTATATGTATGTATATATATATATATATATATATATATATATATATATATATATATATATATATATATATATATATATATATATATATATATATATATATATATATATATATATATAACTTCAATATTGAACAAAATATTAAACTATACTTAAACGCATAACTTCATACGCATGGATTCAATAAAACCCAAAAATACATTTTTTTGAATTGATTTGAATGTGTACTTAGTCCGCATGTTTGTAATATATTTAATGTACAGAAATAACATTTCCACGGTTTTATAATATTACCAACAGTTTTGTACAAATATAAAAAATAATTGGCAAATAAACCGGCAAACATATTTTGAAATTCCTTTTTATTATTTGTACACTCATGGACATATTTAGAGGAACGCCAAAAAAGGAGTAAATTAATATGAAAACAGATTTTTTTAAAGAAGCAGAAAGCAATGTTTTTAATATTACTAAAATTCTTGTTAACCATTCCAACTAAGCTAATAATGCTTGTGGATCACATTAATATTCCAGTGGAATATACGAACTCACGAAATTCAGATCGTAAGGTTTTAATATATATTTTTTAATAGAATCATTTAAAATAACATTTTTCAACATAAAAAAAGACTTAACGAAAAAAATCAAATTAAAGGCTAGCCTTATTAAAATGGTCAATGAATGCAAGTTTGTAGCATTAGGTTCCACTCATCAAACAAATGCAGTGTTGAGAGTTTTTCCCAAACATGTTCCATCGGATTTAGGTTTGGCGAGCCCCAAACCTTGGATTCCGACCTCAATGAGATACTCCGATACTATCGCCGTAGTGTGAGGACGACTATTATCAAATATCATTGAAAGCAAATCATCCTTGATCCTAAGAAGATGCCGCAGTCAGGGATCTGTTTACTACGACGTAGAGCGTACGTACTCTTTAAAAAATATGGGGCGGCATACCATTAATAACCCTCCACACCTAAATGTTACACTGGGCGTATCTTTCTCCAGGTCATCTTCATACTTTGACCCTTGCATCATCTGACTTAAGACAGAATCTGGTCTGATAAGTCCAGATTCTATCTTAAGTCAGATCAGTAAAGAAAACTTTTCCACAAATGTCATCATTCAAATTTTGGTGCGATTGAGCAAAGCTGAAACGTCTTCGTTAACGTCGTCATTTAAATTTTGGTGCGATTGAGCAAAGCTGAATCAAGCTAGCTACTCAATGACTTGCGGTGAGCAAAAGGCCTCAGGCGGGCAATTACGGCCCTATACCAGCCGCATTAATTATTTTTCTAATAATTAATGCGGACTCGTCGAATTTCCTGTAGCTAGTTTCGTCCCTGAGAAGAACTCAAAGTGCGGTTTCTGAGGACACTGCTTCAAATAAAAGTCGCCTCTCTTTGTTGTTTCTTTTGTGCGACCTTGTTCATTACATCTTATAAAGAACAAGGTCACAAGACATTAGTATACTCTCCAGTCTATCGGTATCATTAAACAATGTAAAAAATCACAGACTTAGACACTCGTAATGTTTGAGCCCTTAATGTGATGACACCTTGGAAAATGGTTTCACTAAAGAACTACAATGAAGGTTCTTTAGTGAAACCATTTTCCAAGGTGTCATCGGTCGCACGAACGACCTGTAACAGCCGCTCAGAAATGTCGCGCAGCTATTTCGTTTATCATTCAGCATTGTGACCGGCTTATTAGTCCATGCGTGTTTGACCTAGCGCCAAAAACTCGGTTTCTGTCAAGTTTGTTGTGATTTTTGTTGTACATCGCATGTGTTTTGTACCTCAACATTAGTTGTCTAGAACTGATTGAAAGTTATTGTTGCTTATCAATTATTACACCAACAGGTAAGAACATGTTTGTTTTCAGAATTTGATTAGATTTTTAAGGCATGTTATTTTATTCAGATGTGCGCATCTGAATAAAATAACATACAGATAACAGAACATGCGCAGGGCAAGATGGGGTATGAGGTACACTATCTTATGCTTCTAAAAAAATCAAATAATTTCTTTAAGACACTATAATTCATTAAATTTATTTGATTTGATTTATTACGTTATCTTATTTTAGAATAGTGAAAAATTATAAACGAAAGACAGAGAGGGGAAATTAGAGTGAAGAAAGTATGAATAATGCGGTAAATGTTGTCTTCTTATGGTCCTATGTCCCCGAGGTGGGGCAGAGGTCGTCCACAGTGTTTCTCCATAATATAATAGGTGAATAGGTAAATGTTGTATAATAGTTAAATCCAAAATCATGTTATTTCTGCAACTTCAGTGAAAGTTCCTTTCCCAAGGCCCAAAAAACATTTTCAAATGACGAAGAGAAAGAACAAAGCAATATTGTAGGGCATAGACTCTGACATGCTGCGTTGACTGACATGCTGCATGCTAATTGTCATGACAAAATCTTTTGAAGCAGAGCCTCAGCTCGGATGCATCACTTGGGTGAGCAATATAGAAATAGATTAAAGGCCAACTATCAGCATTTTCTGTTGTCAGTCCTCAACAAGTGATGCCTTATCCCGCATAACGCAAAATTACACGTGTGAAAAGGAAATGAGGAAAATCTGCTATAAATTCTCCCCATATAAAAATGAATTAGCAGAAACAATTGAAAAAAAAAGAAACTGACAGAAGATAACAAAAAAGAATAAGAAAACCAATTTGACAAAGAATAAGAAGAAATCCAACAATAATCTTAATTCACATTAATTCAATGAAATTAATATCCCTTGCTTTTACTGCTATTATATATATTTATTTACAACCAAAAATAGAATATGTTTCTCATACCTCACCGTGCCCCATAGGTACCTCGCCTTTGACATTTTTGACAAAATTAAATTAATTATCTTTTTCAATGAGTCTAAAATTTCTAAAGGTTTATTACGTAAGAGTAATTATAAATAAATAAGTATTCAAATAATTAAAAATATTCGTTTTATTACGCTCCAAACGTTAAGGACCCCGTCTTGAAAATGCAACAAAAAAGATTCATAAAATATGTTACATAACAATCATTACAAAAAAAAAAACATTATGTATATTGACACCGTAAAGACAAAATGCGCTCTATCGAGTCTGTATGGAAGTTTGTCATTGTTTTATTTTTTCTGGAGAAGGCTTATTTTTGGAGAACCGGTGAATATAATAAACATCGAAAAACCTTATATCAAGCGTAAATTGAATAAATTTATATATGTATTTGCATACGAGGCTAACATGAGTTTTGATAGAAAAAAAACTTCACATTAATTGTTTACGATATAAAGAAATAAATTATTCATTAATGTTTTTTCATTAATTAATGAAAGTTTCTTTTTTACAACTTAAACATTAATGTTTATGTTTTCGTAATGTTTGTATGGCTGCTCCATATATTAAATTTTTATAGATCATAAATGAAGTCAGGCGTTACTTTGCAAACCCCTTATTTAGTTTGCTTATCGCGGATGCTTATTGTTGCATTTTCAAGACGGGGTCCTTAACGTTTGGAGCGTAATAAAACGAATATTTTTAATTATTTGAATACTTATTTATTTATAATTACTCTTACGTAATAAACCTTTAGAAATTTTAGACTCATTGAAAAAGATAATTAATTTAATTTTGTCAAAAATGTCAAAGGCGAGGTACCTATGGGGCACGGTGAGGTATGAGAAACATATTCTATTTTTGGTTGTAAATAAATATATATAATAGCAGTAAAAGCAAGGGATATTAATTTCATTGAATTAATGTGAATTAAGATTATTGTTGGATTTCTTCTTATTCTTTGTCAAATTGGTTTTCTTATTCTTTTTTGTTATCTTCTGTCAGTTTCTTTTTTTTTCAATTGTTTCTGCTAATTCATTTTTATATGGGGAGAATTTATAGCAGATTTTCCTCATTTCCTTTTCACACGTGTAATTTTGCGTTATGCGGGATAAGGCATCACTTGTTGAGGACTGACAACAGAAAATGCTGATAGTTGGCCTTTAATCTATTTCTATATTGCTCACCCAAGTGATGCATCCGAGCTGAGGCTCTGCTTCAAAAGATTTTGTCATGACAATTAGCATGCAGCATGTCAGTCAACGCAGCATGTCAGAGTCTATGCCCTACAATATTGCTTTGTTCTTTCTCTTCGTCATTTGAAAATGTTTTTTGGGCCTTGGGAAAGGAACTTTCACTGAAGTTGCAGAAATAACATGATTTTGGATTTAACTATTATACAACATTTACCTATTCACCTATTATATTATGGAGAAACACTGTGGACGACCTCTGCCCCACCTCGGGGACATAGGACCATAAGAAGACAACATTTACCGCATTATTCATACTTTCTTCACTCTAATTTCCCCTCTCTGTCTTTCGTTTATAATTTTTCACTATTCTAAAATAAGATAACGTAATAAATCAAATCAAATAAATTTAATGAATTATAGTGTCTTAAAGAAATTATTTGATTTTTTTAGAAGCATAAGATAGTGTACCTCATACCCCATCTTGCCCTGCGCATGTTCTGTTATCTGTATGTTATTTTATTCAGATGCGCACATCTGAATAAAATAACATGCCTTAAAAATCTAATCAAATTCTGAAAACAAACATGTTCTTACCTGTTGGTGTAATAATTGATAAGCAACAATAACTTTCAATCAGTTCTAGACAACTAATGTTGAGGTACAAAACACATGCGATGTACAACAAAAATCACAACAAACTTGACAGAAACCGAGTTTTTGGCGCTAGGTCAAACACGCATGGACTAATAAGCCGGTCACAATGCTGAATGATAAACGAAATAGCTGCGCGACATTTCTGAGCGGCTGTTACAGGTCGTTCGTGCGACCGATGACACCTTGGAAAATGGTTTCACTAAAGAACCTTCATTGTAGTTCTTTAGTGAAACCATTTTCCAAGGTGTCATCACATTAAGGGCTCAAACATTACGAGTGTCTAAGTCTGTGATTTTTTACATTGTTTAATGATACCGATAGACTGGAGAGTATACTAATGTCTTGTGACCTTGTTCTTTATAAGATGTAATGAACAAGGTCGCACAAAAGAAACAACAAAGAGAGGCGACTTTTATTTGAAGCAGTGTCCTCAGAAACCGCACTTTGAGTTCTTCTCAGGGACGAAACTAGCTACAGGAAATTCGACGAGTCCGCATTAATTATTAGAAAAATAATTAATGCGGCTGGTATAGGGCCGTAATTGCCCGCCTGAGGCCTTTTGCTCACCGCAAGTCATTGAGTAGCTAGCTTGATTCAGCTTTGCTCAATCGCACCAAAATTTAAATGACGACGTTAACGAAGACGTTTCAGCTTTGCTCAATCGCACCAAAATTTGAATGATGACATTTGTGGAAAAGTTTTCTTTACTGATCTGACTTAAGATAGAATCTGGACTTATCAGACCAGATTCTGTCTTAAGTCAGATGATGCAAGGGTCAAAGTATGAAGATGACCTGGAGAAAGATACGCCCAGTGTAACATTTAGGTGTGGAGGGTTATTAATGGTATGCCGCCCCATATTTTTTAAAGAGTACGTACGCTCTACGTCGTAGTAAACAGATCCCTGACTGCGGCATCTTCTTAGGATCAAGGATGATTTGCTTTCAATGATATTTGATAATAGTCGTCCTCACACTACGGCGATAGTATCGGAGTATCTCATTGAGGTCGGAATCCAAGGTTTGGGGCTCGCCAAACCTAAATCCGATGGAACATGTTTGGGAAAAACTCTCAACACTGCATTTGTTTGATGAGTGGAACCTAATGCTACAAACTTGCATTCATTGACCATTTTAATAAGGCTAGCCTTTAATTTGATTTTTTTCGTTAAGTCTTTTTTTATGTTGAAAAATGTTATTTTAAATGATTCTATTAAAAAATATATATTAAAACCTTACGATCTGAATTTCGTGAGTTCGTATATTCCACTGGAATATTAATGTGATCCACAAGCATTATTAGCTTAGTTGGAATGGTTAACAAGAATTTTAGTAATATTAAAAACATTGCTTTCTGCTTCTTTAAAAAAATCTGTTTTCATATTAATTTACTCCTTTTTTGGCGTTCCTCTAAATATGTCCATGAGTGTACAAATAATAAAAAGGAATTTCAAAATATGTTTGCCGGTTTATTTGCCAATTATTTTTTATATTTGTACAAAACTGTTGGTAATATTATAAAACCGTGGAAATGTTATTTCTGTACATTAAATATATTACAAACATGCGGACTAAGTACACATTCAAATCAATTCAAAAAAATGTATTTTTGGGTTTTATTGAATCCATGCGTATGAAGTTATGCGTTTAAGTATAGTTTAATATTTTGTTCAATATTGAAGTTATATATATATATATATATATATATATATATATATATATATATATATATATATATATATATATATATATATATATATATATATATATATATATATATATATATATACATACATATACACATATATTTTAATCAGACACTAAAAAATAGTTACTGACTGTCCTAAATCGCAAGAACTACTCACAGTTGAATAACTTTTTATATTCCTATAATCATTTGTCAGACAGTCACGGATGAATAATACGAATAGAACACAAGGTCTTGTGAATAAATTGTTCTATATCACTTAAAGTACTTCAAATTAAATAAATAAAAAAAATATTTTAACTAGTCCAAGCTTGAAAAGCATTGTTACCTCCGAGAAGAAAGCACCACACTTAGGCTCTATTGAGGACATTAGATCATTCAAATGGCGCAATGATGAATGGGATTTCTTTAACAGTTTAAGGCACCAGTGCGATTCTCGAATTAGAATAAAAAGGTAAAAGTTGTGTTTAGTGGTGCTAGATTGTTATTATAATAACAATATCAAATTTGGAATACTAATTCTTAACTAAACAATAATCTCTGAGGGTGATAAGTGCTAAGCCGAACTGTCTAATTTTGAGGCACTGGGTATATACCCACCATACTCATGTGTCGAGTGCTTCAAATTGGACATAGCTTGTATACTAACAAAATATGATTTTGCACAGCTCTGAATTAACACTAGATATACCAGCGATTGAAGTATACCTATTTATACCAAACCTTTTTATTTTTACTAAAAACATATATAGAGTAATATAAACTTTATAAAATTAATTCTTTAGTTATAACTAGAAAAGTCATGATATCATTACGAAAAAAAAATATTACACGTAGTAGGAATTTTAAATTGAAATACCGAAAACAGTCATTTTGACTGGTCTGGTATATCTAGTGTTAAACGTATTTAATTTTATAACTGTATAGAAATTGGTCTTGTAATGACACCATCATAATTATTGAAGAATGATGACGATTAAATGACCCCAATGTCTTTACATGTAATTTAGTGAGATTAGGTGTATGTAAATGTTGAAATGACTGGAGAAAAGCCATACTAATATAAGTGCAGATTTTTTATGTGGTCGTAGAAATGATTCGCTTTCCCCATAAGTAGTTATCCATTATATGGAAAACTAAGCGTTACTCTATTAATATATCATATATATTTATTCGTACTTTTAAATTCACTATTAGATAAAACGATGTGACAATTATTATATATATATATATATATATATATATATATATATATATATATATATATATATATATATATATATATATATATATATTCATTTATTTTTCAATATTATACAACAATATAATAAACAATATACGAAGAAAAAATTACACGAGTTGATTGTTATTTAGCGGCGAATAATTGTTCAATTCATTGTCATTATATTTTTTGAATAGGGATTTATACTTTCACCAAAATAGTTACCTATAATTCAGGAATATAGTAGCTATTTGATAAATATTTTATATATTGTAGGATTAAATACATATATCTAAAAATCATCGTCTATACATATACAATTCAAGTTTATTCTTTTGTATGGCAAATTTCGTACATATCTAAACAAACTATTTATTCTCTCTATATATCTAAAACAAATTATTTATTTAGCGCAAAATTGTGATTAGAAATGACATGATTGTGCCTTTTTATGTTTATTTCTTTCTGTTGTATATTTAATTGTTTTTGAAATATAAAAATGCACTTGGAAATCTATAATATAAAAATGAATCGCTGTAAAAGCGCAAACCTCGAGAGCAGCTGAACCGATTTCGCTAATTCTTTTTTTATAATATTCCTTGAAGTACGAGGATGGTTCTTACGGAGTGAAAAATTTAAAAAATTGCCTGAAAAAGTCTAACAACAACACTTTTCTATATTCCCATACAAAAGATTCGTAATAATACTTAAAAATCAATTTGAACTTTAATACCATAACATAAAGTTTAAGTGTTAGTGCACGGGTTCCGGGAAGGCAAAACATTTGAGTAACGTTAGTATCGTATAAATATTAATGTCAATATTTAAACGATGGTAACATTACTCAAAAAGAAATTGTATTTATTTTTTGACATTATGTAATTTTTGACTTATGAACTTTCTTTTTTTATCTTACTGGCTGACCCGGTGTCCCTAATAGTAGAATAAGTATTAAAAAAAAATAAAAAAATAAAGAATCGACTTTTAGGCGGTACGAAGTTCGCCGGATCAACTAGTTGAATCAACTTCTTCAATTTGCAAGTTGCATATTACTTTTTAAACGCAAGCAATATCATTTGTCTACTATTACCTCTTCAGATGTATTTTCCTTAAATCTTTACATTTAAATTTGGGATTGAAAATTTGCGATTTTTCAAATACATACATATTCAATAAGTTTTTAAATTACATTAGTATTTAAAAAAATTGGTTTCCATAAATCTTAATAAAAATCGATATCATTAATTGTCTGTTATTTTATTTCTCATATAACATTAATTGCTATGCTGCTGTAGACATTAATTTCTATGCTGCTGTATGCTGTAGCTATGCTGCTGAGACAAAGAAGAAATTCTAACTCTAGCTCTTACTTCATTATTTTTGATATCTATTTTTTTTTCTTTGCTTTGTATCTAAAATTAAAATTAGATTATAAAGTATAAAATTAGATCTTATTCTTTTATCTACATTATTCTTCTATCTTAGAATATAAAGAAAGCAATGCTTTATTACTGTATAATTTATAAGCACATACCGAATTCGTGAGTCTCGTGAGGAATTGAAGCATTCCACGTTCATTGGACAAGATTATTAAATTGAAAAGACGATATTATCATCATTGATTCACTGGTGAGAATTTATGTCATGTTGTCGTAAATTATCACCAGTAACAGTTCTGTTTTATTTTTGTATCCTTTTCTTTCGTAAGGAACTTGGCTGTTTTATAGTTACAGTTCGTAGAAAATTTTATTAAAAGTGAATTTATTAAATACATACACAACTGGATGTTTATTGTAAATAAAAAATTATCATAGCGTTTGAGACTGCCGGTACCGTTCCCTTATGTATTTCCGGTTTAATTGCATAGCTAAAACTAAAATAATAGCGAATCGGACTACTTTTTCGGAAAGTGTTCAAAATAAAGCTTTTTATCTACTTAAAACTATGTATCAATTTTATTTGTTGCGTTTACGTTGCAATCTGATGCGTCAACGGTACATCACGACACCCACAAACGACTTTAGGCGCTGTATTTGGTAGTTCTTTTAAGATGGCGAATAGATAAGAACATGTAATGAATACATATTTTGAAATTTATTTGACGATTTTATGTTACATATCGTTACTATTTCGTAAAAACTCATCTTTTATGATAATGTTATTTTACAAACATTCTTTCTAAGTTCATTTTAAATTTTTTCTCTTTTGATTACTGTCCGATTGCCAATTCTTTCTGTCGATCGCGTATTTGTTAAGGTATATTTAAATGATTATGATTTATAAGTAATATGCAAACGATATGTAAAGCTGTTTTTAAAATTTTATCTGTTTTACTATTAATTAGAAATATTTTACTTTAGTTACATTAAAGGTACATTTTGACTTTCACTTAGCATGTTAAATTCATTGCGTAACTGTGTATTATAATTCATATTTATCTTTTATCCTTTTGATCGACAACTTTATTATCGAATCCTTCCGATATCGTTACAGATTTACTGATAACACCATGTAGATAGAAATTAAATAATTTTCCTTAATTCATTTTTTCCTGTTTAATATATGTCAATATATTAAACAGGAAAAAATGATGATTGATGTATGTAAATTACATGTACATGTATATTATATTAACAAGCTAATTAGATGATCAGCAATTTATGAAGATAAGATATTCACTTACAGTTAAGGAAACATTTAATTTCCGGATTTTTATTTTTAAAATATGTATTTAACTCCGGAAAATTCAAAAAATATAAAACCAAAAAAAAAAGTTTTTTCTCATATCCAGATTGTTTGGTGACGCTCTAGTGTCGCGTGACACACGTTCTCATGACCTTGGCCTGCGATATTGGTCGTGCGACCCGAGCCATGCAAGCGTCACGCTCACGCATACATGACTTATTGCCATAAATCGATGCGCATAATTATTTAGTACTGTTAATTAGTATATCCACACCAAATGAAGAGTATATTGAAAATGTGTTCACGTTTATATAACCTGGAATAAATCGTTTCTTTTTTACTAAGCTTTGTTATATTATTAGATTAAAAGATTTTTAGGTTTATTAGATTACTATAGGTAGGTAGGTATATACAATCGAACCGATGAAGCGATTTTTGCAATCAGGGTAACATATGTATATACACATAAGTAGCCCCCTCCTTCTTCCCGCTTGATGGACAGACGTTCTGTGCTGGGCAGCTGGCAGAAAATGGACTGTTGATGATTCTCACATATGGGTCATAATCAAATATGGTAAAAAATGTTTCTCCGTGTTTGTGAGATATAATAAATAAATTTCTTAAGATACACACGAATTTTTCCCTAAATTATGTGCGTAATGTGGAATATTTAGAACCCAGAATAGCAACTGCGGATGTCCCCACTGATGCAATTCTCTTACACTTGAAATTGCAATAGAAATATGTTTTCTAGTTACTCCGAGAAGAAAGATTGCACTTTGAAGATGTTATCTTCAATGTGTAATCTTTGGAATGGAATGGACTGAAAATTTTGTTGTGCCTGATCAGAGAACCAAAACATTGTTCCATAATGATATCTTCTTCAACGACCATGAAAGCGATGAAACTGTTTTTTATGGCGATGTGAAGCTTAATAATTTATAGAGATTTCAAATAATTATTTCGATCTCCCCGTGGACAATTAAAAATACTTTTTGTGGAATCTCACAATTATTTTATTTTTATTGATTTTATATGCCCGATAAAAGTATTTATTTGCTAATATTACTACGTCAAATACGAATAATCGTTATACTTTTGTTTTTTATTAGGATACACAAGATATTTGTTTTTTATTAGGATGGAAAGTTGATTTCACTGATTCTTGTGGTCAACTTCGTACCTTCTGTGGCCTTAAAAAGTAATTAAGTCGCAGTACTTTAAAAAAATAATTAAATTCGATCTTTCTTATATGTTTGATTATGTTGTTTGGAATATTTTGGAATTAAATATTGATTTTGAATGAAATTTGAGAACTACTATTTTTATCAAAAACCAATCTTAAATTTTGATTATAACCCATATACATAATTTAACACTTTTTTATCTCAATAATGAAATCAAGGTGAAGAGTAAATACTAGAATACCTTACATTTATTGCAATGCAATATTATTATTGCTTGGTTCCCTTTATGGTAATTTCCACAGTAAAATGGCGTAACTTGCGACCACTTTAATATTATAGTATTGAAGATATTCGTATGTGTAAAAAAAGTGTTATGTGTGTATGCAACATTTTCAATGTTATAGAGACTTTTGCTCCGTCTCTATAACACTGAAAATGTTGTATACAATTACAGATGACGAAGAAAGATGGTAATAAGCTACTTTTGTTATCTATCTATACAAGATAAAGAGAACGAAAGTAAAAAAATAACTTATTAGTCAATCAGTACAGCCGTTATATCTTCTCATCCCCATGTGTCCTGTCCGTATTGGTCCAGCTTTGAAAAGTAAACTTGATAGTCCGCGTTTTCCACGTGAAGTTCAAAGCTCTTCAGAAAGCTACTATCTGGCTGTACCGTCAAAAATGAATAAATCTACCAGAAAAACGCACCGATATAGCTTTTCGAATTAGTAAACTGTGATCATATGTGTCATTGAAAGGGGTAGAGCCACGCTGCAGACGAATACTTTGTCAAGAATGGCATATTATTTGTCTGTTGCATGAATGGGCCGGCTCGCCCGGGGAAGTACCACACTCCCGCAGAAAACCGGCGTCTGAGTGGTAGCTTAGCTACCGCGCTTCATCCGGTGAGCGGTCTGAGTTCCGGAGGCCTTACATCCTCCCCCTCCCACACCCATTCCCCCTCCCACTCCCGTTCCCCCTCCCACACCCATAATGTCTCTTTCCTTAAAGGTCGGCAACGCTTCCGCACTGCCTATGGCGCTGCGGATGTCTATGGGCGGCGCTGATTGCTTTCCATCAGGTGACACGCCTGCTCGTTTGCCCTCCATCCCATAAAAAAAAGAAAGAATCGACAACCACTTGATAAACGAGTTTTGGATTGGAGACTGCGTCTTATTAAATGTAGTGTAGTGCTCCATCTCACCAGGGAGCGACGACTTGAGCAAGACGGTTTTAAATAATTTGAAAGCTTTTCATTGACTTTTAAATGTAATTAATTCATTCAGACATACATGTAAAGAGGGCAAAAAATCATTAATTTTTTTCCACGCCTTATTTCATATTATTACATAGCAGTGATGAAATTCAATTTTTTTATTTTTTAAACAAATCAATCATTTAATTTTTTTTTGTATTATTAATTAAAAATGAAATATTTTTTTGTTTTACTTTTGACGGTATAAATATTATTTGAGATTTATGTTCATTCACCTTTCAATATGAAGTAGAATATGAAATGTTTTTACTTATAAAAGCTTTTCAAATTGTAATGGACAAGACTTTAACAAGTTCAACGGAACACTGATGTTCTGTGGATCATAGCAGTAGAGGAAAGTCTGTGATAGAGGATCACGCTCGAAAGAGATTTTTCTATACCGTTTTAGGTAAAATATGGTTATATAATGTGGAGCTATCTTCACTCAATAGAGCCTCTATTGAACCATAATAGTTAATTATAAATTGTTTTATTAATCGATAAGTGGGATAAATTACGTATTTAATGTGACCGCCGTCGGTTTGTCCTTCAGTCGTCTTTAAGAGTTCGTCTGAACTCAACAAAAGTGAGACTCGATGTTAATTTACGTAAAATTTTTATTTTTCCTTTTTTTGTTACTATGCACACATACTTTTTAATTCTGTAGTAAATTATTATCGAAAGAAGAATATATCTTTTCTGTGATATATGATCTCTGTATTAATCATTTTAAAAATGGAATTTGTTGCGCGTGAAGTAAAATCAATCGGTCAGGTTGACATTAATCAAATAAATGGCGCGAGTGAAAATCATAAATATAAACGGTAAGTTTAAACACAATCAGTTAGGTACGAATCTGTTATATGATGGCTTAACACAAATTATGACAATTAAACGTAATATTATAGTAGCTTACCGTCACTATCAGGTAATCCATAAATTATTATTTTTATAACAAGCTATTTGTGCCATCTTCATCCATGCCTGTACTTATCACATAACATTAAAAAAATATAGTAGCTTATACCATTTTTTACAAAATCCTCTATTTTTCTGTAAACTATAATTTAAACCGAGTTAGCTATTTCCCAGATGAAGAGCTTGGGTAGATAGACAAATAAATAAAGAGACAGATAGAAATTACAAGTGATGTTTGAATATTAGTAACGCACAAAAACATGTAGCATGTGAGTATAAAAAACAATAACTATCTTGTTTCAAATGCGCTAAGTTTATTATTGTAATTTTTATAATTGTCTATAGCCAGTCAATTATGTATTCATGGAGTTACCAACGAAGATGAAGTGGCATTCATTTTGCAGACAGTAGAAAACAATTTCTTTTTCGATATTCTTGTTTGCTTAATTTAAAAAAAGACTAGCAATGTTTTGATTTCTCTATAATTTTAGACAATCATTCCACTTGAGCTAATAGTATTTGAGCAAGTAAAATATAGTAGGAACCCACACCCTTAGATCGTAAGTCGCAATCCTTACAAATTGAGGTATTGTTTCTTTAGATGTATATAGTGATAACCAAATTAATAGTAATTTTTTAATTTCGTAGTTTCTTCACGTCTGCTTCAAGACATGTGCAATAATTAGTAGCAAAGGGAGAGAAGAGACGTACCTTCGGTTAGAAAGTAACACTTTTTTACATTACGACAAACCTAAGTAGAAAATGTCCGCTGCTAAAAACACCAAAAACAATATAAAAATTCAGTTACGAGCATCATTAAAGTCAATGTAGAAGAACAAATTTAATATTCATCAAACTAAACATAATAGAAATGTTACACGTCTCTTTGGTACTGACTAATAATTGGTATTTAAATATAATTTATATACATTACACCACAACACAACAAATTCATTTCAAACTATTTGGAAATAATGTGATGAATTATTTTTGAGATTTATTAAAGTTTCCTACGATATTTGAGCTCATTGCCTTATTCTCGCCTGCCTGTTTAATGAAATGGCTATAATGGGAAATAACTTGTATTAAAATGATAAAAATTACAAGTGTAATACATTCCATTAAAGAAGTATTTTTACTGCACAAAAAATATTTCCAAATTGACAAAGTAAAAAATAATGCTGTTCGCCACAAGTTAAAACCCTTTCGTAAAATTCTCGTCAAAATTTTAGGTTAAGCTATAACCGAGATAAGCCCATAGAAAATAGGCAGACATACAGATAAAATCTTTAATAACGAGTTTTTGATTTTAGACATGGTGTAAATACTCTCAAATTTCAAACTTGTTAATTCAACACTATGTTAATTTTGATACACTTTAATTTCATTTATATGTAGGTATATATTAATTTTATGTGTGCTTTTTTTGACGTAAAACAAGTTATTTGGAAAATTGAAAATAATGTCAATTTTTGACAACTTATTTTTGAGCATGAATGGATCGACTTATCTTGGAAAGTAAGTATAATACAATACTCTCGTAGAAAGATAATTATTATCGGTGTAGTAGTAGTTTATGTACGTCATTCAGCTTTGAAAACTGGTGTCATAATTTATTTCATCTCAGTGTACTTCCTTTATCCCTATCTCATTACGGCCCCAGGTGGTGCAGATGTTATAAGATGTTCATGGGCAGCGGTGATTGATTCATTTATTAGTGTATCTTTAAATGAAAACGGTGATATTTCAAATTCAAGCGTTATACAATTGTTAACCTTATATCAATAAAAACGACCTACAGTAGCGTAAGAACGATAAACGGGACCTCTTGCGAATGTGTTAAACTTGCCAAATTAAGATAATGATGACTTTATCATTTTGTGAGATTGGTGAAATATGAACATTAAACATAAAATTACTTAAACGATACAATTATATACATACGAAATCGTTAACGTCAAATATATAGTAGGCAAACAAGTAATCATTGCACGGCGGCGGACTGCCAGCCCTCCATGTGGCAGAAATGTAATCTATGTATTTTTATGGCACGTAGTGTAATGGTGGAGCTGAGCCGCTGGTAGGATATGAATCTCGTTGTTTAAACACCTCCTCAGAGCATTCGATATAATATGCATAGACATAACACATCTCTGTACAGATAATGAATCAATCCTATCGGAACTCCTGCAGTCGCCGACGATTTAGGACGCTCTTCGTTGTATGCGGTCAAATGAAAGGACTTGCAAATTAGGAGCTACAGATATGAGAGCTCAATGTATAACTGAACTTATGGTTTATACAGCTGGAGACGGTGGACGGGCGTGAAGTATTTCCTCGATCTACTAATTACCTATAAGTTTTTTGGGAGATCGTTTGGCTTTACATTAGATGACAACGGAACTAAACGTTATCCAAGAATGCTTTATACCCGAGAATTTTTAAAGGAGAATATTTTCTAAGTGAGTCCACACGTCAAAGGGGCTTGTTTAGGAGTAAAACGCAAACTTGTGTCTTTTGGGGTTAAAATAAATATAGTTTTCTTTTGCACTGAGGTTTTGATTTTTCATATTTCAACACTCTTCTACGGACTTCTTAAAGACAATCGTTCGACTGGAATATAGTGCAGCTACAATGCTGTCATCTGCATAGTCACGTTAATTGAGTTCGTTGATTTGTATAATATCATACAGTTATTTATTTAAAATGAAATATATGCCCTGAGTTAGAGTTCCATAAAGTTATTTACTGATTTCAAGTTTTGCGTACACTTTTATTCATACTCCTCTCTCCTGATTTGCTGGCCAGTTAACTTGCTTGGAAAATTCAATTAATAATGGAAATTATTATTTGAATTAAATTTATTTTCTTGAACTTATGATAATATATTTTAATTACGAATATTGCTCTCGTATTTCTATAACTATATTTTAAGACATTATATAAATCATATGCAATTATATTCTAAAAATTCTATATAGTATATATCGTCTTAAATATTCATGTATTTAATTTACATTTGTATTCACGTTAATAGTAAATAAATGTCTAAAAAAAATCAATATTCTTTAAACAAAGAACACTCAGAATTCAGATACTCTGACTAATGAACCAAGCAGCATAATATATATATATATATATATATATATATATATATATATATATATATATATATATATATATATATATATATACATACATATTTATTACAGTCATCAATTCGCCTGTACAGAGCTGTGATTATGCGCAAATCTTTCCGTGTTGATGTTATGTTATTTTACGGTTCATATTATTCTACCCGCTAGGACGGAGGTAAAGTAATAAAAATGTTAAATATTTGAGAAATCATGTGAATTAATAATTTGAAGTATTAATAAATATATAAATTATATTACCTACTTATTTATAATTTCGCGTAACTAACTACGTGGGATAAAGGACAGGAATTGGTAAAACAACATTTATTTTTTTTAGCGGTGTATATTTTGTTTAGTTTTTATTATATATTTATTTAAATTTAGTTAGTGGATAGCGGGATTAATACTACCATTCATTGCATTTAAATGGTTTAAACATGACACATTTAGCAACAGTGGTTGGCTTTTCTATGAATAATATTAGTATTTTTAGTATTGCATTAGCTTAGATAACTAGAAATTTCTTTTTAGAATTTATTTTTTTACATTTTAATCCTAGACTTTTTTAGACATTTTTATGGGTATAGTGAAATTAAGGCTACAAGTATTTTTATGGTACTTTAATAAAGAAAGACATAAAAAAATATAAATTAATAACGAGTATAACCTCTTGCCTTCTTTGAACGGAACCTGTCAGTTGGTATCGAATCCAGGTTCTTTCTCCGACGGTTGAACGACTCACAATTAACTGCTGTGAGACGTAACGTTGGCTACACCCCCCTTCCAGCAGCTCTATGATTGTAATAGCTCTTATTGCTTTTTCTGCTATTACAATAGATACAAAGTTTTTGTCTTTAAGTCACAATAAAGCAGGTTGAGCGAAAACCATGAATTATTCTACTAAAAATAACAAAAAGTTATTTTTAGTTGCCTGATAACCTTCGAACAACAAACCCGCGAAAAGTAAATAAAAAGTCACAAACTAAGAAAAGGATTATTTTTTAAAAAAACATAGGTTTCGAATTTAGATTTAACTATTTTTCATACACAGACTCTTTATTACGTGCCAATAACATAGTTTGGCTATTAAAACCTTAGAACTAAATTATTACCAATAATGTAGAAAAATCAAAACTGGCCGTTTTTTGTGCAAAGAGGAATTAGGAAGAAATTCTCTATGGTTTAATCATTTGTGGATTCTGTTATGTGGTATCAGTTTTTTTACCTAGGTCGAAGGCCATTGACCTGTTTTTATCAATGTTTTGTTCATATAGATTTTATAGTAAAGTTATGTATTTCTAAAAATTAAAATTGTTAAAACAACTTTTTAACACACAAAAATATAAATGTGGGGTGTATTAGAATGCGCATAAGAAACGCCTATATAATTAATTCAGATTTTTTAAAAATAGTTTTTAGTTTTTGAACTAATTTTTTTACCAAATATAAATGTATATATAATAGAAATGTATATAATATACATATCAAAACCATTCCGAAACTAGACGGGGTTACTAATAATAAAAAAAGAGTTCTGCTGCCCTTCCCCTTCCTCTAATTGTTTTTGAGGTAGATGTTTGGCCCCTTGCTGATCTTATAGATTTTCAGAACAGCTTTATATTCGCTGGGAAATCATGACACAACTTCCTATGAAAGTCATTCTTCTCTTTCTCTATAATATTAATAGTTTTAGTATGTCATTAACTTAAGAAATTTATAGTCATCTATAAATTTCTTTTTTCTGTTTTTTGGACGGTTGAACAACTAGCGTTTAACCGCTGTGAGACATGACGTTGGCTACACCCCTCTTTCAGCAGCTCTATAATTTTACTAGCTCAATGCGACAAACATTAATTATTTATAATATATAACCTTCTACCAACAAACCTGCGAAAAGTAAGTAAAAACTTGCAAACTAATAAGGGAAAACATAAAAGTTTCGAATTTGGAATTATTTTTTTTATCTGTATATATTTTTTTTTTGGTTTAAAAAGATTGTAAAATGAAATCAACTTCTTAGATAGGGAGCCAAATTCAACTTTGCCGGTTTATCCGCCCCTGACCGATGTAAATAGTTAAATTTAATAGAAATGTCTCTATTATCCTATTTATATGAGGGCTACAGGTATATACTGTATGAACAATATATATATATATATATATATATATATATATATATATATATATATATATATATATATATATATATATATATATATATATATATATATATATATATATATATATATAATAATAGTATTAATTTTCATTTGCAAACCCACGGTACAAGCTAAGGAATATTCCTTGACTAATATATTCCTTGAATATTCCTAGACATATATATGTCTATGGGAGGCATATTTTGCAGGCTTGTTTAGGATTTGATCAAGGGAACTTGAGACAATTTGACAATTTGAGGCCCACCAGGGTTTGAGGCCCGGAGCCATGGATTAAAATGGGTTGTTAACCATGATTTGTTATACATGGTTAGTACTCCTCACATGAGCGATCCAGTTTAACGTACCATTAAAAAGTTTAAAGGTAAAAATAAACACTTATGAAAAATAAATTAAAATACGTCAGTTCATTAATTAAGGGAATCAATTTATTGTTTTTATAGTACAGTGTGTTCGTAGTTTACGTATGCTTCATTGATAAAATGTCTACCGCATCCTGGCACAGATTTTCACGATATGAGGACAAGGACCTAACGCCATCTGTTATCAAATGGTGACAACCGCAATCTGTGGTTCGTATCTGTATTGACGCTGAAAATTTTTCCTGTTTTCCCAGAAGCGAAACCGCGATGAGCCCAGCGCCCCCCGCCTTACGCGACAAAAGCAACGGGCAATTCTCCGCCGTCACTCAGTCGCTGTTCAACTGTGGAAGGAAGAGTACGAACGACGAAATGGAGCGCGACCGCATTGGAGTATGGGGCTGTGGGGACGGTCAATCTACAAGCAAGATCTCCGGTCTCGACCGATTAAAGCACCCGGGACTGAACAAGGTTAGTGATAAAGTGTCAACAAAGCTTCTAAGCAGATCGATAACCAAACGTAATTAGCTTAGGTCATGGTTGTTTAAAATGCAGTGCGGAAATGTCCCGCGTTGCCGGTAACTATCAGCTGATTCGATATAGTAAGTAATGTTTGTATTATATATGCGTATGTTTGAAGTTCAAACATTTGGCGTAATATTTTCAACAAAGTTTTATACAAATGATTTTATTTTATACTTTCTTCCCGGCGAATAATTTATGTCGGATTAAATTATAAGTGATTTCAACAAACTTTTGTTCACGTATGTAAAAGTGTTACGTACGAGCTGAGTGGTTCTTTTAATCAAGGTAATGCTTCAATATAAATTTTAACTACTTCCGTATCAGCATTGTAAAAATTTCGTAATACTTGTTTTAGCCGTTTCGCTTGGTGCTTGTGATGTCATTATAGATATGTTTATACTACTATTCATATATAATATTAGGTGCGCAACTAAATTCTCGCTGTTTTTTTTATTTTTATAAAAATGCAACTTAATTGTGCAAAAGTGCTTAGATTTTATTCAATATATTATTCAAAGTATCTCAAATAATCTTTCCCAACGCATGTAATCGCTTAGAAATGGCTTGCCGGGTAACTCTTAATACTGAAGCAAATTCTTCTTGCGTTTGGCACGGATCGTCATCGAGCAATTTTAATTATTCAGTGTCTTCAAAATGTTTTTGGCCTTCCTTCGCGTGGACAGTCGTCAACATCGAAATCAGTCTTTAAGGCGACGGAACCAATCGGGTTTCACTTATGATGCGATGCACTTCAGCCGCCGTTTTCTTTGAATGATATAAGAACACTTGTCGCAAATGACGATTTTTTGGCACAAAATCAGCACAAAATCCAAAATAAGCAAAGTCTAAGATAGGCAATTACTAGAGAACCTCAATCGAGCTCACGGAGTAACTTGAGGGCCCGTGCTGGTCACCGATTGCGATGATCAGCCGCTAAAAGCACAGTCCATAGGCCAACTTGTGCTCCTCGTACCTCTTTTGAGGTCTATGTACCTGCATTTGTGGTTTCTCAGCGCCTGAGTCACTAAAAAGCGGTCGTCTCGTGGTTGTGTGCAACGTTTTCTCCCAGAACTTTGCCTTCTCTGAACGGAACCTGTCTCTTGGTATCGAGTCCAGGTTCTTTGAAAGTTTGAACGACTCACGTTTAACCGCTGTGAGACGTAACATTGAATACACTCCTCTTCCAGCAGCGCTATAAACTTACTAGCTCTTATTGCTTTTTCTGCCATTACAAAAAACACAAAGATATCTGTTTTAAGTCAAAATAAGGTAGGATGAAGTGACAAACATATTTTCTACTAAAAATAACAAAAAGTTCGTTTTAGTTGCGTGATAACCTTCTAACAACAAACTCGCTAAAAGTAAGTAAAATGTCATATACTAAAAATAGGATTATTTCTAAAAACAAAAGCTGCAAATTTGGAATTAACTTTTTTTCATTCGTAAACTCTTTATTAAGTGCAAGTAACATAGTTTGGCCATAAATACGTCTTTAGATCAAAATTAACACCTTAGTGTTTCACCTTCTTACTTGTGTATTTAAAATGTTAACCAGAGATACAGTAAGTACAGTGTGACGCTATGAGTATGAATCGGTTTTTATCTACGTTTCTAAATGTCATATTTCTTCTAAAGCGGTAATGTAGCCTTATTTTTTTGCTGAATCATAGCTTTGATCCACAGTATTAATGCTTACATATTAAAGAGACGTACTAACATGTTATAGAGACATGCTAACATGTTATAGAGATATTAGGAAAACGCGTGTAATTATTATATTAGGTCGGGGCAAAGTTTTATTACAAAAAAGGTAAAAATGCGACGATCGCCGCGAATAAAATTTGTGCTATTTACGAACCTAATGCGGTATCAATAAGGGTAACACAAATGTGGTTCAAGCGTTTCAAGTCTGGAAATTTTAGTGCGAAAGATGAGGTTCGTTCTGGACGCCTTGTCACATAAAATCAGTGTCATCTTTAAAAACTGGAGCAAGATCGACATATTAGTAGCTACGACATTGCTGAAGAACTGGATGTTGATCATAAAACAGTTATACGTCATTTACGAAAGTCTGGGTACAAGAAAAAACTTGACATTTGGGTACCACATGATCTCACTGAGAGAAACCTAATGCAACGTGTTTCCATTTGCGATTCTTTGTTGAAACGTAACAATTCCGAACCATTTCTTAAACAGTTGATTACGGGTGATGATGGGACAGTTGATAATGGGTAACTTACGATAAGAATGTGCGAAAAAGATCATGGTCGAAGCATGGACAAGACCCACAGACCGTGGCAAAGCCCGGCCTGTGAACACTACCTGTCAGATTTTTTTCAAAAAAGATTTTAATCAAAAATCTCAAAATTACTACAGGAATGGGATCATGGCACTACCCACAAGATGGCAACAAGTCATCGATCAAAACGGCACATACATATTATAAATCAATAAAAAATTATACCTGAAAAAAAAATATTTTCCTTTGTATGAACAATTCGAAAATACTTTTGCCCCGACCTATTATTATAGGGTTAGTACTATAACGTTAATGTGTAACTACAATAGTAAAAATTTATTTGGATGTAGGAATCCAACCTGCGTTTATTGACTCCGAAAGCGGTAGTTTCGCCACTAAACCAATAATTTTGTCTTTTTATAGAATGAAGGGACATAAAGGAATATTTGCGATTTGTGAAAAGGCAAGTGTAAAACGGCTTCCTTCTATACCACGAATATCAGCCATTACGCGACCATCACAAGTTCGTTTAAATATTGGTCGTACGGACCCTTGAAAGTAAATATTTGCCATTCGGCGCAAGTCATCATCTTTAAGAAAGGTTGTTTTTATATTGCGTTTCATTAAGCAGATGTAATAACACTAAACAAGCAAAACAAATGATTAGCGATTACTGATTGAAATGTCTAGGATTGATTACGTTTTATGCTTGCGTTTCTCGTTACCCGTCGCTAACCATTTGATGGAGCTACAAAGTTTTACTCGTTTTATACAACCTTAGCTTAATTAAAATTATTAATGGCAAGGCTGACATAATCTCCATGCTTGATTTTGCAGTTTCAATTAACATTAGTGTAAAAAGAATACATACAATATTTGAATCATTGTATTGTTCGGAAAATATGGTTCATTTGTCATCAGTGGTTTAATAGTAGGTGAAATATCTTAAACGGACTTATAACCGTAAGCGCAATTCTTAATCAATTATGATAGGTTAGGTTAGGTTATTGAAGCAAAAATATATTATTAATGGAGTCAGGCGTTACTTTGCGGAAATCCATCACTATATGGACAGTCAAAAGTTTTACTTAGCTAAGATCCGCGACAAGCAAAACAATAACAGAAAATTAATAATGTGTGTTTTTCCGTTGGGTTTAGTGGATTTATTTGGAACTTAAACCAAAAACTTACTGAAAATCGGCCATCAACTCTCCACCCACCAACCACTATACACAACGCCAAACACACACTATCACTTTTCCATCTTGTAAACGACACGTGTTTCGCCCCAACACGAGGCATCTTCAGGTATAGTAGACTCTACGGAAGACAACCGAAAAGTACTTCTATATATTATATATATATATATACACCCCTTTGCAAAAAAAGAGCAGTTTTGGTTTTTCTTCATTATTGGTAATAATTTAGTTTTAAAGAGCTTTTAATAGTCAAACTATGTTACGGGCACTTAATACAGAGTCTGGGTATGAAAAAAAAGTTAATTCCGAATTGTTATTTTTTTTAAATTTGTTTTAAAAATTTGGTTGGTTTATTGTTAGAAGGTTATCAGGCAACTAAAAGTAACTTCTTGTTACTTTTAACAGAATAATTAGTTTTTTATATCATTCTTCCTTATTGTGACGTAAAACAGATAACTTTGTGTCTATTGTAATGGCAGAAGAAGCAATAAGAGCTAGTAAATTATAGCGTTGCTGGAAGAGGGGTGTAGCCAATGTTACGTCTCACAGTGGTTAAACGTGAGTCATTCAGCCGTCTAAAGAACCTGGACTCTATGCCAGGTTCCGTTCAGAGAAGGCAAGATACTGGGAGAAAACGTTGCACACAACAACGAGATGACCGCTTTTATAGTGACTCGGGCACTGAGTCCGCAAATTCAGCTAACTAGACCTCAAAACCTGGAAGAGGAGCACAAGTTAGCCTATGGATTCTGAAAAGGAGGCTTTTAGCGGCTGATATATACAGTCGACGACCAGTATGGGCCTCGAAGTTACTCCGTGAGCACCGGATTGCTCGATTGAGGTTTGCTAGAAATTGCCTATCTTGTACACTAGGTAACTGGTGTAGCGTACTCTTCTCCGATGAGGCTGAATTTGTCTGCATGGTGAGGACTGATCTCGGCGGATGTTACGAAGACCAGTAGAATGCTATACTGACATGTGTTTTGAAGAAATTACCCTTTATGGTGGAGTATCTGTTATGTTTGGGCGGGCGTAACTTCCAGCTATAGCTATTCATTGAAAACGGGTCACTAAAAGCGCATAATAGTAAAAATACGTAACAGAAATCCTTTGTCAACATGCACAACCCGCACTGACTGTAATTAGTGAATGCCATTTACATAGATGATAATACTCAGGCCCACCGTTCTCGCGACGATATGCAAGAGGTCGGTATTAGTCGTTTGGAATGGCTAGCGTGAAGCCCCGACCTTAACCCGATTGAGCACCCTGGGACATCCTAAAAAGGTGAGTACGATCTGTCCCACCACCTTCACAAAACATGAGGGAACTTAAATGTGTGGTCGTAGCTAAGTGGGGACACATTCCACAGGATAACATTAAAAGCCTGGTGGAAAGCATGGCAAGACGATTACATGCCGTAATTGCTGCATAGCACGCATAGTATTCATAGGCTTAATTTCACTATACCCATAAAATGTCAATTTTCACACTGATTTCTCTTTATATTGACTAAAACACCGATTCTACCATTTAAGTGTTAAAAAGAATGTAAAAAGAGCATTTTAGTCATCTAAGCTAATGACATGCTAAAATGTTAATATTAGCCATAGAAAACCCAATGACTATCTGACTATATGAGTCCCTCTTAGATTTCTTTGTCTCGATATAAGATAATTATCATATATTGAAATTCATTATTGTTATATATTGAAATTCAAGACTTAAATTATCTCATTTTTTTGATTGATGAATTTGCAAATACATTTTAACAGCACTTAATAAAATCTTTTACCGCAATAAACAATGCTGATCTTATCGCCTAGATTAAACAAATTAATTAACTATTATATGTCGTATAACTTAAATCGCTATTTAATAATCTAAGATCTTTGATAACTTTATCGCAATCATGATATCAATTTCCAATTCAACTAAAACAATAAGATATTTTATTTAATAATAAAAAATTAATGATTAAATTGCAAGGTTATGATTTGATATTATAAGGAAAGAAAAAATGCTTGATAGAAATTATTATGAAAGAACATGAAGGAAAATATTTTGGCTAATACATAGTTACTTTCAGGTAATCCAGGCATAACAGTCTATTGCATGACATTTTCTTCCCTATCATAAGCTGTTGTTGCTGTAATATCCTTGGTGAACGGTTGAGATCACAGATTTTCATTGCTTTGGTAGATGCTACTGTTTATCCACTTCTTCTCGTAGTCACCTCGTACGACACCCTGTTTTATGTCGATAACCACATATCATATTGTAATAGCTATTCCTAAACGGTTTTTTTTTTGTTTCAAATCTTGCTTCTCTACTTCTACTAAAACGATTTTTATTAACTTTGAACTCAATGTTTACGACATCGAGTTCCCGTAACAATACTTATTATTGTATTGTACAGTGTTATAATTTCAACTAGGTAGTAAGGTTTTGTCAGGAGGTGGACACTGTAACTCTTCCACCGTTTCTAGTAACCTCCTCGAGTTTGGGAAAATCCTATTCCTAATCCCATCAAATGAGATGGGTTAACGAGTCTTATACATTATCCTTAGTTAAAAAAAATCAAAATTTAGAAAATACAAATAGGTTAAAAAACTTAAATTAAACGGTTGCATTAACACACTAAAATAAAAACGTGGAGCCCATATACATTTTGTTTATGGAAAACGATTGTGTAATTAATTAATATTTTTAAGCGTGCTACGTTTTTATTTTAGTGTGTTAATAAAACTGTTTAACTTTATAGTTCTTGAATTGAAAGAGATTTCTCTTAAGCTATTTTATCGTGTATATATATACACACACGATAAAATAGCTTAAGAGAAATCTCTTTCAATAAATTATATCCCAAATAAATCTTTTCATCATCTTTAATTTTTTATTAAGATCATCATATATTATTTACATAATTCAATATTTCATTGTCATCTCTGCTTTTTTCACAGTGGTTTAATATTAAGTAAGAAAAATAATATATATGATTTTTGCACACATACAAAAGCGAAATGAATGCTACATTCTTAATTCCTAGACTCTACCCCTGTTTTAATACCTTGACCTCTACGCACGGTCACAGATTTTTATAATAACATTTTAGGTCAATGTAAGCGGGTAATTGTATTAGTAAGTAATCATTATATCACGTAACTGTAACGATGACTAATGGGGACGGCATAAGGTTTAATGTTGTTGTACGGTATGGATTTACTTATGGTTATTATCACACATTATCAATCTACGTAATACTTGTAAATAAATAAGGTATTTATTTACCAGATTTGATAATGTTTTGTTTGTTATTTTTAAATAAAATGGAAAAAGATCCATATTACATATTTTATGGCATAGAAGGTAAACGATTAAAGACGTCGCCGGATTAAACAACATTGTCTATAGAAAGTAATCACCACTATCCATCTGCAACACCGAGGGTACTGTACATGCTTTTCGGATCAGTGAACAATAAAAAGGGAAAAATGATTTAATGGGAAGGAAATAAAGAAGTAAGAGGGGTAGAAGAAACTATATGTATATGGTGTATATATATATATATATATATATATATATATATATATATATATATATATATATATATATATATATATATATATATATATATATATATATGAGTATCTTTCACGAGAAGATATCCTTTCTAAACTGTACAAAACCTGTAAGATTATAAATCTTAACTATTATTTAATATTTAATAAAAGTTGACTTCAATTGGTTAAAAATGCGTTGTTGATGTAAGAGGATAAAGTTTGTGTGCATAAACATACTAAAGATTGTAATGATTCACAACACAACACAACACAACAATTCTAACCTCTTTTGTAAACATGAGGAAGGAAACTTAATAACATATAATATAATTATTATTTTTGATGTTTTGAACATGACAAAGGTTTCCTCAATTAATTTTCCTTCATTATCTGCTTCTGTTCATGCTTTATTATCTGCACTTTCGTTATAGTTATTATAACTTTTAACACATAGTTCACAGTGGATAACACACAGCATTAAATAAATAATTTATTTTTTCATTTATTGTAAATTAAATTAATTTCAACGTACCTGACATCAAAGCGAATTAAAGAAGTTATATATTTTTTCATATAAATTAAATTCTTTTCAACGTACTTGACGTCAAAGCGAAAATATTCTAAAATCGGCATAAATGAAACTTTTTTCCTTTGTATTTACAATCTCAATCGCAAGCAAATATTTTTTCTGTTTCTTGTCGTTTTTATCAGTTTTGCAGTACTGCTGATGGTAGCTTGTTGGTTAGTTAATAATTCCAATGTTAGTATTTCTTATAGTCCCGTTGTTGGTGCCTCTACTGATGGTTACAGGAATGTGTTTTTTTTTTCGAACTAGTAAGCGAACATGCTATGGTGTCGCCAGATGAAAGGCTGACAACGCCGCCGTGTGAAGGATAGCCCGTGGGTTGCATGAATTTAAATTATTGAACTTTACACAACTTATCAAAATATTTTTCAAAATGCAGGTTAAGATGTGTTCCTTCACTGTAATGCGTGTGATAATTCGCTACTTAAACTTATATATTACATGAGGAAAATTGAACCTTGGGAGTAGACGAGTGCTAGAATAGAGCCCCCTGGCTAGAAAGAGAAGGAAACCATTTGCATAGATATTTAGCTTTTACTCAAAATAGACATTTTTGTATTTTCAATAAAATGTAAATATAAAATGTGAAAACGTACACATAGCAATGTTACAGACATGGATTGCGACATTATAAATTGATTGACGGAGCAAAATGCAAGACAGATAAAAACACTAATTATCCTTGCCTGTTATTTTTTTATGATATTTATAATGTGTATGTTTTTGTTCTTGGATGAGTTATATAACTAAATTGAATTAAAGTATAGTAGTACTAACAACATACAGACATTGCAGGTTTATGATTACGATATCATACTACTACTGATTGTATTGGAGTGCGAACATGTTAGCATTTGTTTGACGTTGCCATGCCTACAAGATATTTTTTAAGTTTAATATTTTCACACTTGAGGTTAAAGTGTGATTAGTAACGTTTTTTATACATATAACTCAAGTGTTTAAAATAGTAGTGATGTGTGCTGTTTAAAGGTTAGATTAATACAAATTTAGAAGTATACGTTAGGTCAGACAAAGCTTTGATTTAATACGTTTAACCGATAATGTAAAGCTGTTCGTTGACTGAAAGATGTCAATGAAATATTTCACCTTGCGTCTACAGGTTTATAGACGTTTTGCAGCCTTTGCAATAATCTTTCCTTGCATACTCTCGTAGTGTAATTGTTAACATATACACATGTCAGTTTATTTCATGGTTATATATTTATTTATTCTTTTTGTACAAATTCTAGTACAAAGGCAGACTTAATGCTGTAAGGCATTTTCTGCCAGTCAACCTTTGGGTTGATGAAAAATATTTTTACGTATTAGGTACAAAAACAATGATAATATTTTAATTAAATACATATATTATTTTTTATTCTTTATTTATAATGATTTTAAAATAATATGTTTCCATGAAATACAAAATTTTTGTCATGTGTAATGGCCACAGTAATACACTATATTATTAAAAATTTTTCACTTTACGATGGTGAGTTCCAGAAATATTTTTTAATTATCGATCGATCTTGTCAATATATTTCAAGAAAACGTTTATATTTTCCTTTATTCATATGAACTGATATCACTTTTGATATTTGCGAGCTGTGGTTTGTGGCAGGCCTACATTAATGCGAGTAGTTCATAAATTAGCGTAAACTACTTTTTCTAGAAATAATAAAATGTGTACGGGTGTTCCACATAAATACGCAGAATGCTCAAGGTAGAGACAGATCAATTTTGCAAAAATTAATCTGTCAATATTCAAACTGGGTGGAATGAACAATACGGTTATATTTATACTGTCCAATATTAGTAGGATTATTTCATTGCCCTTACTGCGTATTACATCGTATTAAGCCTTCCCCGACTCACCGGGAGAATTAAGTTTTACATTTGCTTGGGATTAATTTATGTACGACCCTCGAGGGTTTACGACGTCACTTTGTAATTAATTCAAGCAGTCCCGGACAGCCTAATCTGATTGGACTAAAATATAGACTGATTTGTGTGCAGATAATAAAGTTATAATGTGATTTAAGCTATTTAGTAATTTAAATTTGTTTACATGATTATATATCTATATACATACAACTACACGGAGAACCACTGGCGGTTTTAGGATATATATTTAGATATGACATGAAAATAGTCAAATGTGTACGATAGTCTCGATCGCAGGCCTAACAAAGTGCCTTCTTATATATTCATTGTAATATCGATTACTTATACAATATAATAATCTTTGTCAGAAACCTGGACTTTTCCCGCCAACTTACATCAGTGACCTTGTGTTTTTATTTCATTTTCATAATCTTATATTATTATCAGTTAAATTGTTTAACTTTGGTGGCGTATTATACAGTATACTTCGAGTTCGTATGAGTGAAGTGATATGAAATAAATGCGTGTGTCGTGGCTTTTTAACTTAACTGAAAAAGTTAATAGAAGGTTTTGGTCCTACTTGCACTGCAAGTGAACATGGACAGCAGAATATTTTCTTTAAATTTAAAATTTATAGCGAATTGTAAATTTACTAAAAGAATAAGTGATAATTATATGTTTTGTTCATCGAAGTAATATGATTTTTTCTTTAAAGTTTAACTTATATCAATAATAAGAGTTAAAAACTGATCAATTCGATCCGTCAGATATTTTTTATCATTAGCATCATAAGTTAATGAGTGACAATGGACCATAATTGGTGGCAGCTGAAGCCTGTGCGCGAGATGTGGTCGATACCGGATTGCTTAGCTGCAATTGATTCACGGGTATGTACCAGTACAATTAAATACTTGAACCTGTAATTAGAAATTGTGTATATTAAATCGATAAGTAGATTATGTTCGAATCATAGTTTAGCAAGCATATGTACTGTACCTACGGAATACTTATTGCAAGCAAATATCGAAGATTAAACGAATGAAACATTAAAAAGCCATTAATAATAAAAATAACATTTTTATTAATAATAACTGATATCTGATAAAAACATATATTTAAGTAAACAATAATTTAAGACTACCTTTGTAAGTTTTATATTTTTTATAAATTTACATAGATGTTATACTAGATAGAACCTTATAGGAATTCTCGTTTTCCATACCTAGCGAATGTGGACAGTCAAAAGTTTTACTTAGCTAAGATCCGCGACAAGCAAACAATAACAGAAAATTAATAATGTGTGTTTTCCTGCTGGATGAAGTGGGTTTATTTGAAACTTAAACCAAAAATTAACGAAAAACGGCCGTCAGCAACTCTCCACCCACCAACTACTATATACAACATCAAACACACACTACCATTTATCCACCCTGTAAACGACACGTGTTTCGCCCCAACACGAGGCATCTTCAGGTATAGTAGAGTCCGTAGAGTAGAGAGAGTCGCTGACGGCCATTTTTCGGTAAGTTTTTGGTTTAAGTTCCAAATAAATCCACTTCATCCAGCAGGAAAACACACATTATTAATTTCCTGTTATTGTTTGCTTGTCGCGGATCTTAGCCAAGTAAAACTTTTGACTGTCCACATAGTGATGATTTTTGCGAAGTAACGCCTGACTTCATTAATCATCGTACCTAGCGAAATCAATTAATTGTCCCATCTAAAAAGGTTCAATATTTCAATCCCATTTGTTATTTTGACTTGAGGGTTTTTTTATTATAAATTTAGATTGCAAAACAAAGCAGAAACTTCTACGGAATTGAAATTTAAAATCTTCATCTTACTTACCCTTAATAGTTATAATAAAACATTACAATATTATAAAACCTTTGCAACAGAATCAATGAAATGTCAGACTTGAAATTATTCTGACATTATGATGCGATGCCGAAAATTTTTATATTTTTGTTTTATGTTTACCATAATCTCCATAGGCTGTTAATAATTAATTGTTACAATATGTTAACTTGGAGTTACCGATAACTTGATACGCTTGAACTTAATATAAAAAAAATGGTTCATCGAAATCACTTTTGCTGATATCGTCGGGCAGACAAATATACGAAAATTTTCAATTACAGAGATTGTGGGCTTTTCACTTTTTTATAATAAGAGAACGAAAATACGGTTCTGATACTGTTTAACGATGCTGCACCCCATTTAGTTCCCTTGTACTACAAATACATACATATATGTAGGTAATGTAGACTTCAGCACAAAAGGGTAAGATGGGGTTGCTTTTATTTTATAACCTACTGCTAGTTGTCAATATGTATTTTTTCCTTTAGTCTTAGCCTAAATAATACATAAATCATTAAAAAAATTTTGCATTATATTTAGTTTTTTTTCTTAGACGCTATGCGTGGAATGTGTTACACACAAATCGAGATGTAATTTTATTTACTATAATAATTTTCTTTCACAGCCGATATATGGTACGGGCTGTCCCATTTCTGGAGGAATAAGTATTAACCTACTACGTTTGCCCAAGGTGGAATAGCGGAACATCCAGATTCGGAACTAATACATATGTATATTTAACCGTTCATTCTGAAACTAATAACTTCACTTCTAAGCCAATTAGGTCATCGTGTACTCATTACTAAATGAAAATTAAAAAGTTAAAAGAAGAAGCGTTATTACTTAATAATGTAGCATTGTAGACAGAATAATAAAATCAATAAACTTTTTGTTTCTTTATTATTTTTTGCGATGGCAGAAGAAATGTAGTATCATGAGTAGATATTCTCTTCTCCAACGGCTTTCGGTTCTCCTACAAATGTGACTCGCTCATTGCCATTTTAATTTACTAATTCGAACAACTAAGAAAACAAACAATTGTTCCATCAAATAATAATCATTATCAGTAGACCTTGTATAATTCTATTTATTAATGTATTTCTTTTATATCTATTATACATTTGCTTTTTTATATATTTTATTGTTCTTTTTTCCGTAAGACCAAAACAAATTCAAGTGAATGGTTTAAAGAAACGAATTGCTCGTTCGTTCCGTAGTCGTGTCAATAACTTGGTTATGTAAAATGTGAGCGTCTCGGCCCGGGAGCGGAATCGCAATCGATCTTTGTATCTATACTGTTCATCAAAAGGCGGCGCTCTTCTGTAGAATCAAGTTTTATTGTTACTCATATTATTAAATTTTTAATTACATAGAAAAAAGTTCGTATTAGAATAAGATAGGAATTAATTTATGAAAGGAAGTATGATCTTGACGCGTTTGCCGCACCGCGACTAGTGGTATAACCATCTTAATATTAGGAACAAGCTGAAATTTAGAGTTTTCTACCCATGATTTATCTAACTTATAAACTATCGACAACTGGTAATATCCACATTGCCAACAGTTGATAGTTTATTAATTAGATGTTATGTATAATAGTAAAATTTAATATTTCGGAATTTACTACCCATGCAGTAAATTCTGAAATATTATATATCCATGTACTATAATACAATAAGTATTCATCAATACATTCATACAATAATCATCAAAAGCTTGAGACACTTGCGTATTTGTGATATATTAAACGAAATAAATTAATGTCAAAACTATCAATACTATGATTTATCATATATATTGTATTTTGATTATATTATAATATGCATAATCTTTTAATATGCAAATCTTGGTATTAAAAAAAGTTGGGATCTTTAACGTTTATTAGGACTTAAATTTGGTGTCAATTTTTTTTCAAGTAGTTTTAGCTTGAAATGTATTTACTTTAAAAAAGTACTGACTGTTTCATAGATCTGATATAAATAATGATTTTTTTTCGGTTTTTTGGAACCCCAGGGTGTTTGTCCACACTTATTGTGCTGTAATAGCACTCACGATACAGTGTGTCCTTGTATATGTCTATGAGATGGTTAAAAAAAGTCGTAAGAATTTATAATCGCGCTCAGCGAATTAAATCAGACATTACTTTATGGTTGCACTGTACCAAATACCGGTGGGCTCGTCGTTAGTCGCGGTGGTGTCAATGTATTTTTGATGCGTGTTTGTAAATTTCCAAGCAAACAGCTTTGAACGCGCCAGTTGCTAATTATGCAAATTCACCGTAGATTTATTCAATTCATTGTATAAATCAACCTCACTATCAAAAGTAGGAAGAAATTACAATCGACATACACACACCTGTACCTCTGAGACAGCGTCAAGGCAATGGAATTTGAGATTTGCGCAGATTACCAAATATATTTTACTTGCCCGCGGACTCAGAGCCCTATAAAATATACTTGGGAATAAATATATAAGGCTTCGAATAATAGTTACAAAAGTAAATGCTCGTTGGACACATGTTGACATCACGTTGGTACTAGATATTAAAAAAGATCTCGTGTGTGATCGTCCGTGTTCAAAATTCATTACATTTTATTTTTATTTTTTGGTCATCTCTTTGCGTGTTTGCAATATGCTTAAAATTTTTTTTAAAAAGTTTTTTTCTCTGTGTATTAATGTAGAGATTTGATGAATGAATATGCTTTTTTCAATATCTATGATGTGTCTTAGAAAATGTTTATTAATGTTCTACTTATTTTTCAACATACTTTTTTAATAAGGTTGAAAGCTTTTTAAGTATTGTTCCGATTCCTGCTTCTGTTCCAGTGAAAACAAGTGTCGAAATTTGTTTTTGTTTTTGGAATGATATTGTTGGCCTTTTGATCATCTGTAGAACATGGTGTTAAAACTGATGGTGTTAGTTCAAAGAAAAAAAAACATCAGTTACATTAAAATAATTTTTGATAAAACTGTACATATACACATAATATGTTTTATACAAGTACATATTTTTACGCTGTTTATTTCCGATCATCGATGTGACACTATATGCTTGCTATTATACTTGAACTTGAAAAACAATTATCGGTTATCAAGATTGTAGGATACAATTTACACAGGGCTTACATTTTTAAGGTCTGCACGCTTATTATGACATATTTCGATTCCCGTAATACGTATCCCGTAAATATACGTATGGCCTACAAAGAGTTTGGATAGCTTACCAATCCGTGTTGTTTCAGGGTATGGCGTTCACTATCGAAGAACGACAGGCATTGGGCATTCATGGACTTTTACCAGCCAGAGTCAAGACACAAGAGGAGCAAGTTCACCTCTGCAAGCTGTCTATTGAAAGATACGAAGACCCTCTGAGCAAATACATCTATCTTATGGGTTTACTGGTGAGAAACTGTTCTTAGAAATAATACTACTAGTTGTTACCCGCGACTTATCCGCTTCAAATTGTCATCTATCAATAACATTTAATTTAAAATATCGAATTGCATTATCAACAGCGTACAGTTAATACACTGGCTTCTTTTAATATTATGCTTAAAAGGATTAGGCCATAGTATCACGCTGGGCAGGAAATTTAGAGACCTCCAGGTCATGAGTTGAATCATCCAACGTTGATGTCAATCACTCGACTTCGTTCATCTATCACCAGAATAAACTACGTCTAGATGATATTCCTAGTCATTGTGCTGAGATGCGCTCATTAAAAAAAATTATACTAATTAACACTCCTATAGAATTACATAAAGCGCGTAGCGTATGGAAAATTATCCCTATTATTATGATTTACGTCAGTAGTGCACTGCAAAAGGCTTTTGATTGATGACGATGATTTATATTAATTTATTATTTAATTTAATTAGTAATGACATAAATTAAAATCATATAAAAGGCACAATAGCGGACTTTGTTTTTCGGTATACTCTGCCAGTTAACCAAAGGTGTTGGAAGGTGTATGTTGATAATGTAAACAACGTTACCAACATACCGTACAAGGCAAATTAAAATGACATAGATTACGTATAGTTATGGTATTGTAAAACAATAACTTTATGTGCACGTTATGACGAAGTCCATTTACAATATATAACTAAAACATAAAACTACACTGTATGTATATCCTGTGTATCACACGCAGCCAAAAAAGTATTATAATCTTCAAGATATCCACTTCAATAAATGAAGGATACATTCAATGCTTATCTACTTTTGTATCTGATAAGATTTGTACCTGATAAGAGTTTGCAAACACCCACGCTGTTGTATAATAGAACACAAGCTTACAATAACTATAACTGCAACTATCACAAATAATAGAATTTTATGGCTATAAAGTCAGGAATTAAGAATTGTTTTCGCGATTTGATATGTAGCTATAAGACAGCAATAGTTATTTATTTGGCACGTTAAAAACATAGCCACAAGTTATAAATTATCCAAGATAAAGTTTTGATCTGGGTTTCAATTCACATAATGTACTATTCAGCCATTCCAATTGAATGTTAATGTGATGGACAGGCTATTACTTTTGTATTCTTACTATGTAGGTACCTATACTAAGCAGTAAACGCCAAACAGAGGTTACAATTAATAAATACATCGTCTAGTTTAAAGGTAGAATAAAAATAATCTTACGTTTTTTAAACTCCGATTTCAACGGTGAAGGCATCGTAAATACAGAAGTTACTATACATACATACATATTTTTTGTATGTATAGTAACTTCTAAATAATGTAAAAAAATATTTCACAACTGTACAAATACTGGTAAGAAGTTACGAGTAAGACAAGAAAAAACAAAAAAACAAACTTTTATTTAATCTTTTGTTTTGAACTTTACATCTCAAATGTCTATCGAATAACATCAAATTTTCTATTCATTCCATTGAGTGACAAAGTTAAATGTTTTTTATGTTAAATATTTAAATTTTTGTTTTATTTCACGATATCTTCATAATATTGTATTTCTCATCTTCTCTTTGGGAGTTTTTGTTTGAGACTAAAGGTTCCTTTTTGTTTATATGGGGTAAAAGTCAATATATGTAACAAATTGCTTTCGCAGTCTTTCAATTTTCAATTTTAAAAACGAAATTAAATTAATTTATTCATCAAGAGATTTACTTTCCATTTAATATATTTAATAAAACTAAGCTCAGTCTAAATCGTTATGTTTAAGAGCATTAATTTTGCAAATATTTCGGTGATCCTTCGGTGAGCACTTTTTGATTCGAAGATGTTAATGCTGGTAGCCCATTGGCTTTAACAGCTTTATCGAATTCTGAGCCCGAAGCAGTTTCTACTGCATTCGTTTTTTGGTGGAACGTATATATGAAATACTCTAATTTTCGCGGCATTCCATCTTTTTTTAAAAGCTGAGCCAAATCTTTTTAAAATTTAATTATAAAGTTCTCATGAAAAAAAAGTATCTCTATGAAATCTGACATCTAAGTTTTAATTTTAATTCAAATTGATGCTAAAAATGCAATTTCATATTTTAACCCTTATTATTATAATATTATCCCCCTTCAGCTTTTGATTTTTCTACCTTTTCTAACTTTCTTATTTATTTTTGTAGGAACTTTGCTTGAAGGAATGTTTTATAAATATTATGGGAACTGTTATAATTATTTTTTGTCATTTAAATATACTGTCAGCATTAAAATAAAAAGAAGTTTTCAGCGGGACTTTTGAAATGCTACACTGGTGTATTTTTAAAATATAACTTATTCTTTGTAATAAATATACTTACCAGTCTGTTAATATGTATAGATTTTATCAATGTTAAGACCGCACCTTGCAGTTAATTGTGTGGAAAGTGATACTGGACCAGTTTTTGTAGCACTAAGAACTAGGTATGTAGTTTATTATCAAGTATGTTATTACAATGCCAGTTTAAAGTAGTGGAATAGAGAATAATAAAAAAATAATATGTACCAAAATGTTACCGTTCAAATCACCAGAGTGAATTGTCACTGGTTCAATTCCCGTATCGGAATAAATACATATACATATGTATGTAAGACCAACACATAATTTATTCAAGTCTAAATGTCTCTTCAATGCTCCTTAGACAACCGTTAGTGGGTTAATTTTCAATCCCCCGCAAAACGGGAGATTCCGTTTCCAACAAAAGGATGCTTGATAGGAAAAGTGGTTAGAGTGAAGTTAAAATATATCATAGAAGCGGACATACGATCGCTACATCCGATGAGATATGCTATTGCTGCTTTAATTAAACTCCAGCTAGTATAAGCTGTACACCACGTCCAATCCCAAATTTGCTTTAATAATAATTTAATTAAGTTGGAATATAATGGTTGTCTCTTGTATATTTGGAATGACTTTCGCACATACTTCAATTATATGAGACAAACGTTTTCATGACAACTTATAGGAGTTTAATATAGACTGAATTTTTGTATGAAGAATTCATATATATATGCATTTTTTCGTTTTACGTTACGTCACGTTATATAAATGTACACATTTCAAAACTTTCAGGATCGTAATGAGCATCTGTTCTTCCGCTTTGTGGGCGAGAACGTTGCGGATATGATGCCAATCGTGTACACACCAACTGTTGGGCTGGCCTGTCAGAAGTATGGGCTAGTATACCGCCGCCCACGAGGACTATTCATCACCATCAACGACAAGGGTCATGTCTATGAAATGCTCAAAAACTGGTAATTCATATAATTTTAGGCACTTTTGCCGTATTTTATAAACAGCGAATTTATTTATTGTATTATAGGAATTAGAACTTGTACGAAACTGTTCGTTTTTCGAATTGAGCTATATTAAAATTCTTTTCTCTCTGTACATTATAATTATAGGTATGCCTTTTAAAACCGAAATCAAAAATTAATGTATAAAAGTTTCATTGAACGTCGTTTTTCTTCTATTACAATATATTTTTTAAATTTTATACATCAACATCCTAGTGTGAATTTATAACTGCTTTTTATCACTTTGGTTTCAAGTCGAGTAGAAAATCATTTTATTACCTTAAATGTAACTTGCAGAGACCATTAGTATAAATATTTTACAATGATAAATATGAAATTTAACAATGACACCTTGAAGCAGGTTGCTCGATATATACACGATATACATAAGTATTGCATTTTATAGTTTAGTCGGCCTTATTTTCAGGCCAAAGTCATACGCCGCTGGCGGAACGAGCTATTTCGAGGCAATCTAGTTCATAGGCCGTATGCCTCCATTACATTTATATCATAAGTACACAAAGAAATTAGAATTGAACTGATTATATTAGTTATTTTAATAAATCACAAAACGGAAATGTGTTCGTTAATTTAAAATATTTTTTTATTTTGTGTTTTGATTTGTAGGCCGGAAACTGATGTTAGGGCGATTGTAGTTACGGATGGCGAGAGAATCTTAGGGTTGGGTGATTTGGGTGCTTGCGGTATGGGCATTCCAGTAGGCAAGTTGGCGCTTTACACTGCACTTGCTGGAATTAAGCCGCATCAATGTCTGCCCATTACTTTAGGTAAGTAAGCTTAATTTTTAGACAGACTGGTTTAAGTTGATTATAAACGGAGCCAAACTATTACGCATTGGTAAATACTAGATGACTATAATGCATATTATTATAAGATATCTGAAATTGACATTTAGTTTAAATTATAATGTTTGTTTGCCAGTACAACTCCTTTTTAATTTTTTACAATTGACTCCCTCTTTGTTAAGATATTTTATATCGCACGAACGAACTGTGTACGTTCGTCCCCGGTATGAGAATTAAACCCTTAAATGCTATAGCGAACATCTTGCATTTATCGCATTACTTAGTTCGTTATAAATTGTGTATTGTATTGTATTTACTTGTAATATAAAAAATATGTTTTACATATTTCAACGAAGTACCCAGAACTGGGTTATGCGTGTGATTAGACGGCAAACCAAAATTAATCACTGAAGCAAGCCATTTAAATTTTATGTTTAATATAGTATATAATTTCAGAGAAGTATGAAATAGTTTTAAAATATTCAACGTGCCATCTGGTAAACATCTTAAGTATCACAGATATGTCATAGAAAGTTTAATGATACAAGAGATACACGTATACGTATGATAGTGAAATCGACCTACACACGTTCGTTCGTGCGATATAAAATATCTTAACAAACAGGGAGTCAATTGTAAAAAATTAAAAAGGGGTTGTACGGGCAAACAAACATTATAATGTTCAATACTTTCAGATGTAGGTACCAATAATCAAACGATGCTGGACGACCCGTTGTACATCGGGCTGCGACAACGACGCACCCGCGGCCCCGCGTACGACGAGTTCATCGACGAATTCATGTGCGCTGTAGTGCGGCGCTTCGGACAAAACTGCCTCATACAGTTCGAGGACTTTAGCAATGCGAACGCTTTCCGTCTGCTTGAGAAGTACCGTGGCAAGTAAGTTTGAAAACAGATAAGCATATTATTTCTTATTCAAGCGCTAGTAAGTAACAAATACTGGTCATGCTTTACCACCGAAACTCTGTTGCGACACCTTTTCTCAAAACGTGTTTCCACTATGTTAAAAATGATAAATATTCGTATTTATTTGAAAATAATAATTTATTTTGAGGTCATTAAAGTTTTTCGGAAAGGAGGGCATATGCTCCATAACCTTTTCCGCGACAATTATCTGTACATTACTATTGTATTACATTACTGTTATTGTACCTTCCAGGTGATCTATAACCATGACCACTCCGCCCAAGAGTGTACGAGTAATAAGAACAATAAATAATATATATATTTAATTTTTCTTAATACTAAGATACCAGGGAAACATAAGTTACCAGTAGATGATATTTGAAATTTGTTTTATACCTACCTATACATATACCTTTTAGACGATACATAACCAATACAGGGATCCGGGGTTATAGGCTTTAAAATATAGGAAAAACTAAAAAAACCATATGACTGCGGATTAACTTGGAGTTACCATGATTTGCGCGTTGACAACTACATGTCGCGTGTTCGCTTTTTGGAAAGGGGGCATTATTGCATATTTACGCATCGGAAAACAAAGTAATTTATCGGAACACTCCAATTTAAATAATTATATTATCTTTCATATAAATAATATACATTTTATTTTATTAATTTATTTGAATTCCAATAAACTTTCATTTAATAACTAAAATTATAACTAGGTACACGATGCAGGGAGTATTATTGATCTCAATGAATTGAAATTGGAAAATTCATTATGAGTGATAATCGCTGATCAAAAGTTGATAATCACATACATTTTAGGTGAAACGAAGTTCACTGGGTAATCTAGTCATCAATAAAACCTTAACATGCCGCTGCATAACATTAGTCTCTTTCAAAGTTGAAAGATGTAGCTGTAATCTCCACACTTGGCTTATATTCGGGAATTGCAGATTGTAGGAGTGGTAGACGCTAGCATAATAGATATGGCAACACGTTGCGTGAAACAAAAAAAAACTTTCCTATAACAGCCAAGAAACAACTGTTCAACTTTTGTATCTTACCATGACTAACATACGGGTGCCAAATTTGGGCGGTGAGTCAGAAACATGTGCTAAAACTGAGAACGTGTCGAAGGGGAATTGAAAGCAGTATGTTAGGGTTTACGCTAAAAGACCGCAAAAGAGCAAAATCTAAAACAAACGTGGAAGATATACTAAATAAAATAAGACAGTTGGAATGGCGATGGATAGAACATATGTCAAGGGACAGTAGGATAAAATGCATGAAACTTATAACTGAGTAGCAATTAAGTGATGGTAAAACAAAGATAGGCAGACAGGTTAAGAGATGGACAAATGGCATTAAAGTTATTGGAGAGATAATCAGGTAAAGAAAAGCACGGAATATAGAAGAATGGAAGTAGCTGGAAGAGGCTTACGTGTCACAGGACACGCTGTATACTCAACCGTAAAGTTAATGTGTTAACATAATTTACAACATTTGTATGTAAAAAGTTAATATCAGCAAGAAATGCTTAATGATAATAAAAGATGCTGCTGCTCATCTACTGGTAGTTGCTCCCATAGTCGCCCCCAGCGACAACTACCGAAATAAATCGTGACCTTATTCTGTGCTGGAAACTCTTTTTGACATGAACTTGCATATTCTTAACTAGTGTTTCTGGTTCCTGAATGAAAATGATCAAAGTTAACAGATAGTAATTTCTAATTACCAAAGAATTCTCTTTCAGTACTATGGTATTATTCGTAAATAAGGCGAGGTTGAAAAAAGCATTAGTTAGTTGTCGACTAATCTGAAGCGCTATTTAACAGATATTGTACGTTCAATGACGACATCCAAGGCACCGCGGCAGTTGCCGTCGCCGGCCTTCTGGCTAGTCTCCGTCTCACCGGCAAGAAGCTCTGCGAGAACACCATCGTTTTCCAGGGCGCTGGAGAAGTAAGTATTTAAAGCTTTTCACTGCTACTTATTACTTACTTCGCTGGCTCAATGATTCAGACTGTTTTGATTTCCGATTCGAAAAATTGATTCCGGACTTATGGGGATTTTCAAAGGTTTTGATTTAAACTTTTTAATTCCTATATTTATTAAAGTTCCTGTTGGTTTTGACTTTTTCTGTAAAAATTAATTACGAAACCAAAGATACCGTAATATATATTCTTTACTCCACATTGAGAGTAAATGAATAAATTTTATTTTGAAACTCTTCAAGTTTTTTTTTTCATTTACTGTAGTAAAAATGACTTTGTTTTCGAATTCATTTTTATTTTTTTGTTATTCCCAAATACCTATATTTTTACTGAAATATTACTATATATATATATATATATATATATATATATATATATATATGTATATATATATATATATATATATATATATATATATATATATATATATATATATATATATATATATATATATATATATATATATATATATATATATACTCAAGAAACATTTCTATATGATGGTAGATTTATTTTTAAATATTTATTAAGATATTTAATTGCCTGTTATCGAAAACCCTGAAAACTATTCGAAAAGTTTGGATTTCTATAATTTTGCATAATATCTGCAAAATTGACTTTGATTTTTTTAGAGATTTAGAGACTTATTCGAAGCGGAAGAGAATGTCTTACAGAACAGATGTCACACTAGGATATTGTTGTCTGTTATTGCCAAGGGAATTTTCTTAGAAAAACAGACAAGAAGGGAATCATTTTGTTCCTTTGTGTATTACGCCGTAATTACTTTATTATTAAGTTAGTAGACAATTTTTGAAGGGTATATTTGACTCTCTCTTATTTTAGTACTAATTAAAATATTCTTAGTAACAATTTGAAACCCGGAACATTCACAGGCGTCGCTGGGTATCGCAGAGCTGTGTGTGATGGCGATGAAGGCAGAAGGTTCCACGGACGCAGATGCTAGGGCGCGTATTTGGATGGTCGACTCTAAGGTATACTAAACGTTATAGTTAGTTATATTTACCCTTTGTACCCATTAATGCTTTACGATTATGATCGATCAGTCATTTTTCTCATTCCTAAATATAAGCTTTTAACAAATTCAAAAAAAGTTTTACAATCTTCATAATCAACATAACAGGTTCTTCCCAAAATTTGATGATATTGTTTAACGTAGCCTTTTTTCCTTTATTTTTATTTATTATTCAGAAAAAATATAGAAATCTATACTATTACACTCGCCAAACTTTTTTATTTCATAGCGACACGCGCTCAATTTCACATAATTGAGTGTACTACTATACAGATACTATATTTTGAAATATATATTGTTTTAAAATACTATAAACTATGTTTGAAACAATTACTAGTCACATCATAGTTTATCTAGCGACAACTTCTTGAGTTTTGATTTCAGCACATTTTTACTTAATTCTGGACTTCCTCTCAACATTTCAAATTCATTTATTGTGAATATATTCAAGTAAATGACTTTACGATTCAATTTTCATCTCGATTCTTCGTTATAGGGTCTTATAGTCCGTAACAGGCCAGAAGGCGGTCTCAATGAGCACAAAGAAAAGTTTGCCAAAGACCACCCACCGATCCGGACTTTAGAAGAAGTTGTTGATGTTGCAAGACCCTCAGTGCTGATCGGTAAGTTTGCAAATAACAAACTATTACTACCTTTCGATATATTAGTATATATCGAAACAAAGCACAAACAACAAGCCTTCTTTAGTTAATTTTAAATAGATCTTTAGTGTAGTTTATATATTGAACTAAAATCTATATAAATAAAAATGAATCGCCAAAAAAGTATGTACGCGCATAACTTCAGAACGACTGCACCAAATTATAATTCTTTTTTTGTTGTGTTTGTTAGTATCAGGAAAAGGTTTGTATAAAAGATAATTTTCGAAAAATTGTACGGAAAGATGTAAGAAAACAATTTATCTCTTTTTCGTCATTTTAAATCGCAATATAACTAATAGATGGTGCCATTACTATGATTAACAAAACAAGCTATGACTAACAAAATAAATGACAGTATTGATAGATGGACATTCATTCAAATTCAATTACTGTTTCTTTTGTATTACAAAAACAAAACTTTGTTTCTGTGCTTCGTGTTGTTCTTTCCTCAGAGGATTCGTGTGTTTTCGTTTTCGTTGACGAGGTTTATCGTGATAAGAAAACGGAAGATGTGTTTCATTTTTCCATTAGGTATACCACCCGCGCTAAGCCGGGGTGGGAGCTAGTTTTAATTAAAAATAGCTTATATTCCGAATAATTAAGAGAGAGAAGTTATAATAATAGTAAAATAGTTCGTTTCAGTAAAGTCGGTAAAAAAGGAGAATTTTATAATTTGTATACCAAAGAAGTATAAAACTTGGTGTTGCATTATTGAATTCTCTTCAAGTTTTAAGGGAACGTTAGTGCATTGAATCTAAAGTGTTCGATGGTGAAAAAGGTGTTAGTAAACGAATACTAAAGTTGAGCTACGTATATCGTGGCCAGGTCGTGGACGTTCCCAGTTGATCCATTAACTTGGCTAGTATTATAAATTGAACACTGATGATAACCTTAGTTCACGAATAATTTTGTTTGTGTGGAGCTGAATTTTTATTGGAAGTTTAAACACAAGACTATCCAATGTTCATTACAAATCCTATACTTATTGATATTCTCAAAGCGTATATATCGTCGATAGCGCGTCAGTGAAGAGTATTGTTAATATTCTTTGTATATATTTTTTTAAACAATACTCTTTACACAAATTGTTTCTGTGCTTCGTTTTGTTTCAAGGCTATAATAGTAGTACGGACCCACGACGTTAAATTTATTTCATCATCATCCAAACTCGCAATTCATTACCAATCAGATGTATGAATGAAATTAATTAGATAGATAGATAGGTAATTTGTTTTTACCAAAACAAAATAAGAACAACATCAAAAGTAACAATCAATATAAAAATTTAGCTAAAAATTAGAGTAAATTACTACGCAAATTTCGTAATAACTTAAATTAACATTAATGTGCCGAAGTAAATGCTTTGGCACCGATTTAATGCTGTAGTTGGTTATCCTACCAACACCTGTTAGAGTGTGCGGTACACAAAAACTACAAAATAAATCTAGATATTTCTCAAGAAAGGACGTAATTTTTTATTCGTTGAGTAAAGGTACTAGCAATAAAGCTATATGAGAATATGAACAAAATTTTTAATATGGTGCCACAGATATTATGTATAATATTTAACAAACAAAATTAGTAACTAACTGTGTCTACATAGGTGCGGCAGCAATAGGTGGCGCTTTCACTCCGTCAATTCTTCGCAAGATGGGCGCAAACAACGAAAGGCCCGTGATCTTCGCGCTATCAAACCCCACGAGCAAGGCTGAGTGCACTGCCGAGCAAGCCTACTCTAACACCGACGTACGGATTTACTTTGGTCTTTTTTTGTCTTGCGTTATTTGTCTCTCTTGCGTTAGTCGTCTTTCGTAATAAGGAACATAAAAGCGAGAAAAATAGCTCCGAAGATATACTCTTTGCCTCTTTTTTTCAACAAATCTGGCCAATATTATAACATATATATGAAAACATATTAGACTCATAAAAATGAACAAAATGGCCAGTTGTAATAAATGGGGTAACAAGAAATATTAAAAAAAACCTATAAGCAAGAGTAGACTTGAGTAAAACTATCTCCAAAGACAACAATTGTTAATAAACTGACAAATACTGTCAGTAATGACCGATATGTATTTTTATTCCTACCCTAGTAGAATTATTGGTCTACTAGGATATAAGGAATTGAACGACCCGCCATACAAGGCTGTCGCCAACAGATGATACCTTTATACAACAAGACAATACTTGTCGCTTGTTGACAAATCTGATAATAAAATTTTAAAAAATATATTTTTTAAACATTTGTTCACCTATATAATATTATTGTTGTCAATTGACTTTTTAAATTACGAAGTAAAAGAATGTTTATAAGACTATCTGCGCCCCGCCAGTTCTTTGTGGCTGGCCCATCTGGTGGGTGATACTTTATTTTAAACATTTTTCCGTAACATACGGCAATTTATTCGTTTATGTTTTAGTGTACAGCAGACGTCTCACCGTAACATGTCATTTTAGTATTTTCGTAAATACTACAAATCAAGTGTTTGGATTAGCGATTTTTTGCATTGAACGTTTTTAGTTCGGTATCGAGCGAATAAGACCACAGGAATACCCTCGTCTTTGCTTCTATGTACGTGTCAATTTGATTACTGGTCGTGACTTGCTTTAAATTTATTTACAAAATACGACTGTGTCAAAACCTAACGAATCATTATCTAATTTTTTCTATTTATTTTTTGCGACCCATGACACTACGACTAAACACGTGTTTGTGGCCCTTATGAAAAGAAGGCTCAACCGGTCTCAAACCACTGAGGTCTAGAGGGTAAAAATTTTCAAAACATTAAAAAATATCGATGTTTTTCTTTAACAAAACACGCAATATTCACATAAAATGGTATATGTTAATGTGTGCAGGAACGCGCTATCTTTGCTTCGGGATCCCCGTTTCCGGAGTACCGCACCAAGGACGGGCGAGTGCTGCGCCCAGGACAGGGCAACAACTCCTACATCTTCCCAGGCCTCGCGCTCGGCATCATCTGCGCCGGTATCGTCGACATTTCTGAAGATTTCATGCTGCTCGCCGCGGAGGTATCCGACTCATTGTTAACTAAAAACGCGACCCGTTCAAAGCAGGCTATTTCTTTTTCTAGGTCGTCATGCTTTTGGCAGAGCCTCGTGATCGTTATATTAGTGTTGACTTGTATAACCAGCCGCCGCCATTAATCTCTCAACGCTGCCCATTTCATGCAGTCACGTAGGGTGCCATTGAGAGCAATCTTCATTTGATCCCCCCACCGCATTGGAAATCTGTCAAAACGTAACATGTTTTAAAAATAAATAAATTAATTTTTAAGAGATTGTTATTATCATAATTGTGAAATCGTGATTATTTTTATTGCACATAAACAAATCTGTACTGTTCTGTAATTTGTTTATTCCAGGCTCTTGCTGAGATCGTATCACAGGATGACTTGGACCATGGTAGTCTATACCCACCCCTGAAAGATATTCAAAATTGCTCCGTTAAGATCGCCAAGAAGATTGTAGAACACGCTTACAATACAGGTATGAATGAACGCGACTTATACTTCGTCTCTTGTTAAATCTAACTATACAGTATAGATTAATAAAATATAATCTATACAGTATAGATTAATAAATAAATTATAATTAGATACGAGTATATTGCTCAACTTACAATCTTACCAATTTGCTCAAGCACCAGCCTCCGGCAAATGAACTATCGTTTTTCCAGACGTCTTGCGTAGTACACCAGTATACGTAAAGAGAGTCATAGGAAAACCTTAACTTCAATTTAAAGACTCTAAGCGGAACTAGAGTTAAAACTATGGATAAAACTTGACAAATTTTGATTTTAAGGAAGAAATGAAATGGAATACTTTAGTACATTGACAAAGTATGCTCTGCCATTTAACCCCCGTTTTTAGCAACCTTTGATATTTTACATATTTTTTTTTACAAAATAAATAAATAATTGCGTGAGAAATGAAAATTCGAAATGTGAAGTTTATTATGGGCTTTGTCCTATTTACGATAGAGGCTATTTATAATTTGAGGCGCATAATAATAATAATTAATAAAAACAAACTGGTCTATTCTAATGGTATATGATGTTATTTTCCTTATTTTCTCATTTATATGTTCAAATATTTTAAATTTGGATAAAAATATTATGATTATTCACACGTCCTTTTATCCTTAGTTTTACTCCGTACACGCAATCAAACAATACAACTTATAAGCAGTAGTGTGACGATCAAAAGTTTTGTTTTGCATTTGGTACTAATTTTTTACCTAACACATTTTATGTCAATATTATACTATACAAAATTTTAGTTTATTTTACAATTGAATGAACATACATTCATATCGTCACGCCTGTTTCCCGTAGGGAGATTCATCGGCTACGATCCCGGCACGCCTTCCTTGCTTCCTCCACCCTAGTCCATCTTTTCATCCATTGTTATTCTCACATTCATCGTAGCGAAACGGTTCTCCGTTAGTCGCTTCTCGCCCTCGTGGGAATCAAGACGTGACGGATGGCGAACCACGTCGCCGTCATTTTTACAATTAAATGAAAAGGAGTGTTTTTGGGTCCAATGCCCCGCTTCGACCGTTGTGTGAATTGTACCACAAATACATGAATAGCAACAATGACTTGAACATTCTCTACGATAGTATAGTACAATTTACGCACCGTATTTACATCGAACAATTAAGTTTATGTAAAATATTTAATCTGCCTGCTTTCACTTTTTGATAATGTCATGTCCGTCTTTATTTAGAAGTACATTTTAATATGTTTACAGAACTATTTAAAATAATGTATAATGTAACTCCTGTTGATGGCTAATGTACGTCCTGTTTTGAACGGTACTGTCCCGTTGTCGCGTAACAAAAATCCGGGACGCCAAATAGTCCCGTTTTTGGAAACTGCAGGAACGTTTAAAATTATCACGTCAGACACGAGCGATATAACTAAAAAAAATATGTTGCATATAATATAATAATAACTATTGTCACAGAAACTTTGCTTTAATAAAGCTGGTGATTATTTTTATTTTTCATAATTTGTTATAATAAAAATAATTATATTATATAAGGTTCATAATAAAAAAATTAGAAAGTAGTGTTTATTTTGTTTACCCACTAGCTTCTGCCCGCGGCTTCGCCCGCGTGTAATTCAATTTGTTGTGCAGCCTATAAGAGCTATTGTTTCGGAATAAAAAATAGCCTGTTTGACCTCGGATCTTCATCTACATGCCAAATTTCATTAAAATTGGTTAAGCATTAAAAGCGTAACAGACAGACTTGTGCAATTATAAAATTCATATGGAAGGATGGGCGTCCCGTTTTGATTTATAAAAACATGGCCATCTATTGATGATCCATAAATAATTGTTGCAGGTAAAGCGCAGGTTCAACCCCAACCGCTGGACACGGAGGCGTTTATCCGTGCACAAATGTACGACTACAACTACACATCCGCTCTGCCCCCGCGGTACGCGTGGCCCCCCTCTACACCCAGCGTCGACATGATCTAGCTACACACGTTTGAAGTATTCGCCCAAAACAACTTTTGCTATTGACGCCAAGTTTTTAAGCGATTTTTTGATATTTTTCCAAATTGCATTAATATCCTCAATATAAAAATGTTCAACATGGTTAAAATAAATTGAATAAGATTTTTCTTTTTAAAATCGTTTCTAGTTATCGAATTAGGTTCGATGGGAAAAAAAACTAAATGGTTTTTATTTAAAAATATATAGATTAAACTTACTATTTATATTCATTTTATAATTAGTAAACTTAAATTAATTATAAGTGTATGAAGATGTTATGTATGTACAGCGGTTTACCGTATTCATATTAAAAATAAAAATTTTGCATACCACCTTTATTCACTCATATCTTCAGTTAGACCATAGGGTTCAATAGCATATATTACGAACAAACTGTACTCACAAAATTTTGTTATAATTGGTAGAAAGAGGAAATATTTGTTTAAACAGAATAAGAACTCATGTATATTTTAAGTCTAATTTCCCATAATACAAGGAATCTCAGTATGGGAACTAGATTCCTGTATGAATTGTAAACTAAAACATTTGAATGAAGTTGTATTTCTAATATAATTGTATTGTTATGATTGATGTAAATGTCACCTTCACTTTTAAATGTAATATGTAAATGGCTGTTTATATTCATACTAACGGACGAAGGAAGAGTTGTCGGGCCCTGATAAATAAAAAATCTAGACCTAGATTTCAAGCCACCTACCAGGTCTAATTATAAATCTAAACTATCCTAGGACTCAATCAATCGGTCCACCCAAACTTAAATGCTTTCTTTTTAATAGATCTCTTAAAAGAAACCAACGCAAAATAATTATTGAAGTCATTCTGTAGATACATACAGTGTACATAAAGCCAAAAGAAAGCTAATTTATTGTCGGGCAAGCGACTGAGGCAACAGTTGATATGTTTATTAACGGTATTTTGTAAATTTGGTTTTGCATTTTTCTTAAATATAATAAAATCTTATTTTTCATCCATGTGGGGAATAATACCAAATAATCGAAAAAACTGTTCCCTTATGTATTTACTCAAAATATTTGTTATTGGTGGTTTAATGTAATTCTTTCTTACGTATACATCCTTCTATTCTTCATTAAATAGACAAGGCTTGGCTTGTTTACTTATGAACAGCAAATTTTGTTGACTTGTTGGCGTCCTATGTTTTTTTTTTATATATTAGTAATATGTAATGAAATGAAATTCGGGACATGGAACTTAATCTCACCCCCATACTCGTTTATGTAATTTTTAAGAGTTATCACAATGGGGACTAAAGAATTTAAGATTCGCGTGTCTTATTATTCTGAATGGATTGGTCTCACTATAGGCGGTTATTATAAAATCATCAGAATAATATTCATATTATGACGATTTTACTATGGGACACATTATGCGATATTAATAATTGTAAGATCTTGCCACATGTTTACGATATTTTCGTCGTATATAACATTCCATCCATAGGGTTTGCAATTTAAGGATTTTGTGAGTTAAACTAAAATTGATTTCTGTATTCGTTTTCGTTGTAAAAAATATTATTTTGTTTTTTGTTTTTCAAAAATTTTATAATTGTTGTGTTTATAAGACCAAATAATGCTTAGATGTAAACATTATTTCGTGATTTATTTATACTTCATATTTTGTGAAATATTAGTAATATTGTAACATTTTGAAACTTTTTTAAATAATATATGTAAGGGATTTTGACTATGAATTATTTATAAATGTTCGTCATATTAATACCTTTCAACTTATGCAACTTGCGCATGAATTTTCAACCAGTAGGGTTATACGGTATTCATTATTAAATTTTTAAATAAATCATTTTAAATGCAAATTGCCTCTTATTTAAGATATTTATAAATACTCTTATTTAGTATACTTTTATACTTGTTTAAGATATTTATTCAATTCATTACTTTTATCATTATTAGGCCACGGCAATCCACTGTTGCCCTCACCCATGGCGCGCCACAAAACCGATTTTCGCCCATACGCAGTCTTCACTCCAGCACTTGTATAGTCCAACGGTTGTCTCGAATAAATAGTCGCGCGGACTTACTTAGGCCATTCAGCAATTCTTGCAGAGTTTTTCCAAAATCACGACATTTTCGACTAAGCGTTAGTGTGAGATGTACTCACCTAAGTTTATGCCACGTCCTTTCCAGTCTAGTTGTCTTGAAAACATCTTCTAGCGCATAAGTAAACAGTTTTGGGGATATAACATCCCTCTGTCTTACTCCATGGTGCAACTGGAATCACTTTGTCTACTTTCTCTGTATTGGAACGGAGATCGGAGTGGCATTGGGCGGACATTTCAACACCTCGGTGTATCGACTACATATCTGGCACCGCTGCAAGGCGTCCATGACCGCCCAAACGCTAGGCACAGGGGCTGAATACACTCATTGGTCTTTTGTATAATCTGCCGCACTGTGTTGTTGTGATTTATGGTGCAATATCCTACTCAAAACCTGATCTGTGCAGGAGGTTGAAAGTCGTCAAATCTTGGCGCGAGTCGATTGGTCATAACCCTCAAAAACAACTAATATATATAGTGGAAGGCTTTACAAGACAACTGGAACCATATTTTCCAGGGTATGCAGACTAGTAAAAAATATAATTAAATGCAATGGATATTTTTAGTTGATAAAAATTCAGTTCAGATTATGAATGACCTTATCATTTTGATATTAATAATTTGCAAATATTTTTAAAGTATCTCATGTTTCAATGGTTCAATACTCTTTTTTTTTTTTCATTTTATCTAATTTATCCTCGTGTGTCAAGTGTATTGAGTGGTCTAAAGCTTTTTTTTTTGTTTGACTAGCAGTGTATGTAAAGGTAACCGTAAATAAAAAAAAATGTTAAAGTTTAGACATATTTTATTTAGAATAGCAATTATTTATAAATACAAATTGAGAAGTACCGATTCACAACAAAATATTCCCTAAATTATAAGTCTGACATCACTTGCTTTCACTTTAGTCCTGTACCTTAATGTCCCTCTCAATATCACATGTAGCGCGCGTGGTACGTCACACGTCGCACACGTAACCGTCAGTGGGCGCCCCGAGCCCGCCGCGCGCCGTTCGCCGTTCACCTGCTCAGCGAGTGCGAACGTTCACGCGAACATTCACCTAGGTTACACCGCGCGCGGTCATTGCCTGCAACATATAAACATATAGATGTTTATTGACAACTATGCAAGTTCTATGTTCTTTTGGCATCAATATATCGAACTCTCCATCAGCAAAACCACGCTCAGGCATTGTCAGACAAATTCAATTGATACCGCTGAACAATAATAGCAGATATATCGGATAATCTCAGCAAACTGTACAAGAAATTGGCTGTGTTTATCCGATATTTTTAGCATGGTTTGGAAGATAATGGACTTATATATCTACCATTATGACTTATAAGATTGTTATTGTAACCAAAATAACATTTATAAATAAAAATAACATATATAATAAACTTCTAAACTATATTACATGGATTTTTGACGTTTTGTGTATTTACAGAGAAAGTGACTAAAATAATATATTAGGTTGGCAACTAAGTAATTGTCGAAAGTAAATGGCGGAAATGTTTGTTTTTGCACTCCATATTAATATTGAGCTAAAAAAATCTTTAAGAAAATAACTATCTAGGTAAGGATGACAGCTAACATATTTAAGAAGAAGAAGATCATAACATTTACGGATATCATAAAAATGGGAGTGAGAAACGTGTATAACTGAAATCGGAAATTACTTAGTTGCCAACCCAATATATTTCTAGTTTGGAGAAAGGCAACGAGGAAAGGATTGAAAACTAAATTGTAGAACAATGCAGCTATATAGTGAAGAAATAAACCATCAGCTTGTGATAACTAAAATGATATGCAATTTAATATCACAACTTACTAAAAAGGTAATATTTTGAATGTATTAACTTCAACTTTTCATTGTTATAATACAAAATAATATTAGATTAAAAATATGTAACCTGATATGATTAAAAATTTGATAAAAAGGAACACCACCGAATATACAATAGTTTAGTTATATTCAAATCACAATTATGTAAGCAAATCAAGAGCACACCAACGACACAATATAAAACTAATAGCATAGTAGTCACATGTCTCATTATGTATTGGCAAATTAAATAAAAATAAAGCTCGGTAAAGCTATAAATAACAACATGAGGCCTAACCTAAGAAACGACGGCCTTGTAAACTGGTGTCCTATAACAAAACAATTTTGTATCACTTAACAATGAATACAAGGAACATATTTAAAACGTTATTAATAATATATATATGAATGAAATGTGTAAATAAAGATACATGTAAGCAGTCATTAAATTTTGAACAGAATACATTCTTTATTGATAAAAACTAGCGTTGTTAGTTAAATAAAGTATTTTTTAAAGATCATTCATATATGTCCCATTACTGGGTACGGGCCTTCTTATTTTTGGAGGTATGGACTTTAGCTCTTTATAATAATTATTAAATTAACAATTGTATGTTATTTTAATAATTATTGTAATATAATGTAAAAATGTACTTTATTAATACATTCCTATCAGGCTATTTTTGCTCAAACTTGCCTATAAATCGGGTTATTTTTATGAAATCAAAATACATCGACATGTAAATTAAAACTGCGGTTAGTATTCTATTTGATTCAATCTTAAATCTTAAATGTCCTCAAAATGAACGCTTTTCTTGAAACTTTTTTAGCTGAAAGATTGCATGTTACGTTTTAAGTATTTTTACGCATTACGTATTTGTAATTTTACATTACGCAAAGGGTAATATTAAATTAATAACGTCTAATTTAATTAAAAAAGAGAAATCTCGTTTCCTAATGGGAACGTATTCGGTAATAATTGTATGTATTGCTGTAATTGTCAATTATTATAATTTGTTCGGAACTGAAGCGTGAAGTTTAAAGGAGGATTACTCACCGAGTTTCTGATGGTGAGGCAATTTGCTGAAGAACGGATGTTTCAGAGCTTCCCTTAGCGTGATGCGCTGCGAGGGCTCATACTCTAACATGCGCGCGATCAAGTCGAATAACTGCCGATGCTCTTCACTGTTGCTTTGTAGATACCTCTGTAAACATTTTTATTGTGATTAGAATACAAATCCAGATTTTTTCTTATAATGGAAAAATGTTTATGAGCACTATATACAGTAGAACCTCGATTATCCGAACGATGACTTAGTTTATCCAAACGTTGGTGCGAAAGATACATTGTTGCTCGCCACTGTCGTGAGCAACAATGTATCTTTGCGAGAATCGCGGAAATGCAACGGTGTATATCGATCGTCTTCAAACGCGCTTTGGTTCATCGAGCGTCGTTAGTCGCAGTTTCAATATATCCCTTACACCGAGCACATGAATGCATTTGCCGCTTTAGAGACGGGTGTCGAATGGTTCGAGAGACGAGAAGAATGTTGCCCAACGCAACTTCTCCTTTTCAAACGGTGGCTAGATTTATGGCCGGTTTTCTTCTCAATAGCTAAAGTTTCGATAAAGTTATGTGTACGATAAACGTCGTTTATTTGTCACGTATCTGTCACTGTGTTTCTGAAAACTTATCGAACGATTCATCAACTATGGAAATGATTACTAATTTTTTGTGTCGTTTGATAGCGCTATTATTATTATTTAACACATCAGAAATAGTGTTTTATAAATATAATTTGTTACTAATAATAAAGCATTTATTACACAGATTTATATATCTTTAAGTTAAATCTATGAATTATTTTATCTAAAAATTATTTTTATTTTGTTATCACTGCGGCGAATGAATGAAAATCATTGTCAATCTGTAAAAGAAAATGTCATACCAGTATTGTAATATTTTTATTAACGTCTTGTTTATTTATATTTTTTCATTGCCGTTTGGTTTGCCATTGATTTTGTTATCGTCCCTACTACATTCTCAATTACTTCTACAATAAATAATCCGTAAAAATTTCGTAATAATTTTTTCGACATGTTAAGTTTCTGGCTACTGATATGTTAGAAATAAACTCTAGTACCTCCAAATCTGATTCCGATGAGCTGTTTATATTCATAATGCTATTATTATTTTTTATTAGTAACCACTTATCGCTATCAATTTGTTTTAAGGACAGATAGTATAATATTAATAACAATACTTCGCGTAGTTTAAGCACATCAAACTTCAGATAAAGTCATGAAACCGATAAACGGCCAAAGAGGGCCAGTTAATTTATTTTAAGTTAAAATGAAGTTTGCCTACGATGCGTAGTTCAGCAACGTAATTTTGTTAGTTATCGAACCGATAGCGCTAACGAATAGATAAACTAATGATAAGTCATTCAGAAACCGGCTATTCATCAATCAAAAAATCAAATCAATCAAAAAATTCATTTTATGAAAAAAATATATATAAAAAGCATTCGACTCTTTCAACTGTTTAAAATATACATACATACAGACTAGCCTCGATCCCAATTGGTTCGGATATATATATATATATATATATATATATATATATATATATATATATATATATATATATATATATATATATATATAAACATAAGTTGTGAATGTGTGAATGTTATGGGTGGATTGCAATCATGAAGAAATTGCTACCCAACCAAACACCCCACTTGATAGACATCAATGCAAAACAATAAAAAAAATGTTAACTAAGACAAAAATAGGAAGACTACTTACTAAACTTTCTAAATAAATCATAATAAAATATTATGAATATATTTAAATTTATAACAATTAATCTGTGGTTATAAGTTGTCTGGTAAAAATATTTAGTGATACGATCAACTTTTGTATATATATAATATAATTATAACTTTGTTTTTGGAGTACAATTATGAATATATATAACTGTAAATTTTATATACTTATACATTAAGCATATTTTTAGTCTTACCAAAAGTGGTTTACAATTTTCTCTGACATATCTTCCAGCTGATGATTTCTCATCCCAGTCTAATTTGCCATGATAAAAATATTTTGTTCTGGTTTTTCTTGCCATTCTGTAAATATTTAAATTTGTTATAGTTCCAATACTAAATAATCAAACAAATTATTTTCTGTAATGAATAAGAATAAAAAACTAACAACGCAAATAATATATGTTACTTTTATTTCCTCTATTTATTATTGCTAATTGGCTCAATGGCGAAGCTACCGCCTTAGCTGTCAATGGTCCCGAGGTCAATTTCTGCATACAAAATAGGATAAATATATCTATGGCTTTCTTTTGAATTGTCTCCCCGACTAATGAAGGTTAGTAGTTAGTTCACTACAACTATCTCCTAAGATATTTATTAAGTCAGAATTTTCAATCATTCAGCCTTGGATAAGCGTGGTAATTTGTTTATTCGTCTTGAAATGGAGGAGGCCTCGGGCCCAGCACTGGGACATATATGGGCTATACAAAAAAGAAAACATTGCAAGTAGAATATTGTAATTTCGATTTACATGTTGACGACTCTCCGCGCGTAGGAAGACCAAATAAATTCGAAGATGCTAAATTGTTAAAATTGCTCAATGATCAACTGATGATCCGTGCCAAACGCAAGAACAGCTTGCTTCAGTATTAGGAGTTAGTTACCCGCCAAGTTATTTCTAAGCGATTGCATGGCTTGGGAATGATTCAAAAGGTTTCTTATGATTTGAAGAAAAAGAAATAATGAGAGCTGCCCGGTTATCTTCTACATCGTCGGCTCGACCAAATTTACACGCTCCGAAGATTATGCTGTTTATTTGATGGGACCAGGTTGGTATTGTTTATAATGAGCTATTGAAACCAAACGAAACCATTACGAAAACACTACGAACGCTATCGATTTAAATTAATGTGACTGAGTCGAGCACTGCGCGAAAAACGGGCGCAATGCGAGCAAAGGCACGAAAAAGTGATTCTACTGCATGACAACGCTCGGTCTCATGCTCCCGAACCCATTAAAACCTACATGGTAACGCTCAAATGCGAAGTCCACACATCCGCCATATTCTCCAGATATTGCGCCATCCGATTATTACTTGTTTCGTTCGATGGCACATGATCTGGCTGATCAGCAGTATCAGATCAGATCATATGAAGACATCGAAAAATGGCTCCAAAGACGAACACTTTTATTATAACGGTATTGGAGCTCTGCCAGAAAGATGAGCAAAAGTTGTAGCTAGCGATGGGCAATACTTTGAATAATATACATTTAAGCATTTTTGCACAATTAAGTTGCAGTTTTATAAAAAAAAAGTTCATCATAATAATTCATAATTTTTTTTATAAATAGAAAACTTTATTCATGACACTTTTTTCTTACAGTAACTTAACTAACATAACTTTTCGAGTAATTTAAAAGTATATTTATAGTTAAAGGTTTTGTGAATGCTACGGTATATGTATTATGAGAGAAAACAAAAAGAACCAAAGAAAGTAAAAACAATTTCCTTCAACATATTTAAAATAAAATGTTCATAAATAAATATAGCTTTGGTCATTATACATAGATATCAATAATACTATTTAATGTTTGTAACCTGTAAGGAATTGGTCCAAGAATCCTCTCCATCATGGCGAGGTGCTCACGATTGTCGTGCGTTTGAAACAGTGTAATGCCCAGATGCAGCTCAAACATTATACACCCAATCGACCACACGTCACATGGCTGCGACCAGCCAAGTTCTGAAACGCAAAAACAAATAGTTAATAAAATAAAAATAAATAAATGTATATAGATATTATATTAAATCTATATAAATAAAAAATGAATCGCCGAAATGTATGTATGTACGTGCATAACGACTGCACCCAATTAGATAATTCTTTTTGTTGTGTATTTTATTATCAGGACAAGGTTTGTATAAAAGATAATTTTCAACAAATTGTCCGGAAAGACTTAAACAATTTTTCTCTTTTTCTTCATTTTATTCCGCAGTATAACTAGTAAATGGCGCCATTACTATGATTTACAAAACAAGCTGTGATTAACCAAATAAATAGCAGTATTAATAGAGTGACATTCATTCATATTAAAAATATTGTACACTATAACGCATTACAATAAAGATTAATTTTTTGTATTTTATTTCTAAACGAAAGAATGTCTCATTTTTTTCATCAGGTATACCGCCCGTGTGAAGCCGGGGCGGGACATTAGTAGTGAATAAAATAAATATGAATAATCGCGAAGCGATGTTCTGCTCGAGCTTGAGGTCGGCTGGGCCGAATGGCGCGCGGCGCTAGCCGCAGCGAACAATTAGTAACTCCAGTGATGACAATTGGTGAGTGCAACTTTACTCCTAAAATACATATTTTGTATAACTAACTTAAATCTTGTAGTAAAATATAAAAGTTTGAATTATGCGACATTACGTAACGATGATGAAAGACCATGAAATATATTCTTGTCGGGCTTTAACAAAAACTCTTATTTCATTAACCAACAAGTGGTGACCCCTTCTTGGACTTAACGTAAGTAAACAAACTTATGTGTAGACATACATTGGGCATTGTAATGTCTTATTTACAATTTTGCAAATATAATAAATAGTTTGGATAAAAATATCAAATATTGTTGGGTATTTTAAATTATTATTAAAAATTAGTGTGTATACTTATATATATAATTTTTAACAATATGTACAAAAAGATATAGCAATTTCGAAGTTTTTGTTTCAATTAGAATTTGAAATTGGCAGATGCCTACGATATTTATACATAACTGGTCTGAACCCATAACTGCAACCTGCATGCTTATTGTTTTCATCAATGGATTGTTAAAGACTTACTGGTACTTAACATTTATTGAAGTTAAGAATATTGCTGATTTAGTCTTCCGTGATTTGACTTTTATAGGTAAACTGAACGTTAATATTTGTAAAAGATTTGGGCACATAGAGAGGATGGATGAAAGACGACTGGCAAAATAAATATACGTTGTAGATGGATGGATCGGTAGGGGAAGACCAGGTCAAGAGTACCCTTAACCGGCGGGCTTTCATGTGAAGGGCTTGATGAGTGTGTAGAAAGCAAGTATGCCGAAATCGTAGTAGATGGAAATCTGTGGTATCTGCCTGCCCCTACGGGAAGCAGGCGTGACAATGTGTATGTATGTTATATATAATTTTATAAATATGTCAGTAATGGCCCGGAGATCAGAAGTAAAACACAAAAGAATAGGTACTGATCTGAATCGCGTATTAATTATTAATTTAAAAGTGACAACAGTGAGGAAAGCAGAAATTCTCCCACTGAGACAGCGGTCCGTGCACCGAGACGCACCCGTATGTAAAACGTACCAATATCTAAATTCGAAGAAATAAATAATATTATATCATATTGACTTTCACAGGCTTTATCCAATACTGGACAAAGCGTACCGATGACGAAGACGACGGGACCTCTACACCCCGCGCAACGCGTTTTTGCGGGGTGTGGGATCGAGCCTCGGGGATGGACTCCACTACAGCAACTCAATGGGGCGACTGCCCCCTAGTTTAAGATTAGTTCCTAGTGGCTTTTGGGCGTCCTTTAATGACATCGCGTCGTCGAGATATTGCTGAACCTATTCCGACGTTGGGTTTGTCGCTGGCCCCTCGCGGGGGCCAGACGGCGTCGGGAAGATTTCGTGTGGGAGCGGAAGTCCTTCAGCGGGACGAGCGTGGAGGGAGCAAGAATTTTGAGGTGGGATTTTGGCGTTGTCGGCTCGGTCGAACATCTTTCAAACCAACCGGACCACTAATTCTTGATGATTCTTGATGATCTAGATGCTCTCCACCCTGAGATCCCTCGCTATTATATATTATAGTCTTTACGCACACAGCGAACCGTCCCCACGAAGGCAGGTAGAGACAGAATCTGCTTGGTTTGGACGTGTTTGGACTGAGTTTCTGTGGTCAGAGATCACCAGGCCGGCGCAGCATAAGTCAGTCGGGAGTATACCGATACAAAGGTGCAAGGGCTTTTATTCTCTTAAAATGTAGTGGGGCCTTAGTGGGAGCAGTGACCTCCAGTACAAGTTCCGCTAGCGCATGATATTCCCGCCGTCAAATACATATTTATGATACAAACCTAATATAACTTCAGGTGCTCTGTAATGCCTTGTGGAGACAATGGTGCTATGGTGTTCGTGGTCAAATGTCGCACTGCCGAAATCTATAAGCCTCACATCGCTACGTTTTACCCGCCGCAGGTCATGTTTCTGTAATAGATATGTCATGTTATGATATGCTTAACAAAATACATGACTGTTTTAATGCCTTTACACACACACACACATTTATATATATATATATATATATACACATATATATACATATATATTTATATATACATATATATATATACATATATATATATATATACATATATATATATATATATACATATATATATATATATATATATATATATATATATATATATATATATATATATATATATATATATATATATTAGGAATTATATGTCAGCTTACATGCTAGATTTAATATTAGGTGCGCAACTATATTCTTGCTGTTTGTCATTAGATTGCTCCAACAGTAAGTGTTGGTCGATTTTGACATATCCAAAACGTCATGCACTAAGCTTAGACATATGGTAAACAAACCGCTCTAATACGTTAGTGATTTTATTGTGGTGTCACATACTTTTATTTGTGTGAAAATGTCTGATTTTGTGTCTGTAGTTTCCTTCATCGCATCGCATCGCATGACGAGTGATGAAAAATGGATTCATTACAGCAATCCTATGAAAAAAAAGTCATAGGGACTGTCCGGTCATGCTTCTATGTCGTAGGGTCGGCCAAATATACATGGTGCGAAGTTTATGCTGTGTATTTTGTGGGACCAGGTCGGTGGTGTTGTTTATTGTGAACTGTTGAAACCAAACGACTATCATTGGGGAATGGGATCGACTTCCATTGATGCGACTGAGTTGAGCATTGAGCGAAAAACGGTCAATACGAACAAAGGCACGAAAAAGTGATTCTACTGCATGACAACGCTCGGCCTCATATTGCCAAACCCGTTTTATTATTTGTTTCGTTCGATAGCACATGATCTGGCTGATCAGCAGTTTCGCTCATATGAAGACATCAAAAAATGGCTTAATTCGGGGATAGCCTCAAAGGACGAACACTTTTATTGTAACAATAATCGAGCTCTGCCAGAAACACGGGCAAAAGTTGTGGCTAGCAATGGGCAATACTTTGAATATTATACATGTAAGAATTTTCATACAATTAAGTTACATATTTATATATATAAAAAAAAAAACAGCGAGAACTTAGTTGCGCACCCAATATAATGCGAAAATTGTACCACACTATCGTGATGAATGCCTAATTTGTTGTTATTTTTCATGTTTTTGAAATTCTTATTTTAATTAATTAAAATCTTGTACAAAAAACTCAAAGATAAATGCTTCCTTCTAGTTTTAAGCTTATCAATTTGAAAATATGCTAATTTTTGTTTTAAACTTTAAACCCTGTGCTTTATGTTAGATCCCCATCCCCATTTCCGTTCCTGCTCTTTCCTTTCTTCTCTATCCTTTCCCTTCCTCTCCACCAATCCACGGTCTGCCGTGTCAAAGAATGCGTCGCTAAGGGCGAGCTTAGTCGTAAGCGTGCAGACCGTCCCGGGATCGGACTCCCCCGGGTACTATGGTGCCTTACCTCAGCATGCAGGACTCTGCTGGGGCTTACCTCCATCCTTCCTTGTGGCTCGTGGGATTTACTAACACAAATTTAATATACCTAATTTGTTGAAAAATGACGGCGACGTGGTTCGCCACCCGTCACGTCCTTAATTCTCACGAGGACGAGAAGCGACCAATGGAGAGCCGTTTCGCTGCGACGAATGGTAGCGGATGGAGTTCTGTGGTCCCTGCCAACCCCTGAGGGGGATAGGCGTGAATATATAAATAAAAAAAATTATGTTAGATTATATCTAACATAATTTTTTTTATTTATTTTTTGATTGCAAGATTGTTTAAAATTTTTTTTGCACTTTTTCAATATGTTTTGAGTGAACTTTATCATATGAGTTCCAAACCACGCTATTGGATATATATTCCAAACACGTATAACATTTTAAAACATCGATTAAAATCGCTTGACGAAAATTATTCCTAGTTCTCTTACTTCAGCAAATGTCAACTTCCCCTTTTAATGTCATAATAACTAAAAAAATCTTTCACGTTCTCGTGAAAATTATTTTATATTTTATATGATCACATTTCCTAGCATTTATTTCCATAGAATTATTATGGCACCACTCAAAAGTAGAGTCAAGATTCTTCTGGAGCAGTACATCTTTTCTTCATTTACAGCTTCTACAATTTTTTTAAGTCATCAAAATATAGTTCGTAATCAGAATGGACAATGTGGTCAATAATGTAATTTTTAAATATAACAAACATTATTAGATCTAAATAAGACTTTTGTGGATCCCGATGTAAGGTGAATAAGCTGCGATGTGTATCCACCAACAACAACTGTTAGTTAGATGGTTCTTCAGCCAATTTAGTACATTGCTTGTTGCCTTGAAGCCAAAACTTACATAATTTGGCAATAAGTATAAAGGGGTTCACTTTCGACAAAGTGAACATGAAGAAGTTAAACTTCTAAACAAATAAAATTTAAAGTTGTACAACAAAACTTTCATTCAATACATTACACTGCTACACTTTCTCTTGAATTATTTGAATGTTTTATTCATTACTTTACATATGAAAAAAAAGCAAACCTTTTTATTTTCATTTTAAAAAAATTCTAAAATATGAGCTGTATTGAATTGTGTAAGATTAATATGGTACAAATTATCACATGCTAGCTATTATTCTATTTTACGAAATACACATACATTTTTAATGGTACAATGTATTAGAGAAAAAAACAAATTAGTTACCTTCTTAGAGCTATTATATACACTGACCACCTCATAATCACTGTCCACAAATAGTATGTTCTCCGGCTTGAGATCTGTGTGCGTTAACTTGTTGTCGTGGAGGAATAACACGCTGTATATCAACTGGTAAGAAATATGTCGCACTTGTTCAAGCGGATAAGGCTGATAATTGTTGTCTTTCTGTAAAAGAAGAGACATCATTGATAATAATACAATATCTGGTATTATTTGAATGTATATCCCTCTTTAGCTTTATTCTATTCTTAAGAGAGAGTTAGTATTTCAACCTTATACCAAAACAAATCCTAATTAAGATTTTAACTTTAATAAAGTCTATGAACTTGAAACCTAAAATCGTTTATTTTAAACTTCGAACTTTGCAATTCTATAATTTTCAACATAATGAATTGAAAATAAGTTCTAGTATAAAATAAGTTCTACTTGTTTTTAATTATTGAGATGCCGCGGCCAGATAAGATAAAGCCTATTGGCTTTAACAGCTTTATAACAAAAAATTATGACAAGGTTGATTTGGTTTAGTTAGAATAGAGTATCTATATTGTATACATGCCGGTCACGTTTATATATAGTATTGATTATATAAAGTAATAATAATGAACAGATATAAATCAAATGAAAGAAATATAAATACGTACCAAAAAATCAAATACACTTTGTCCAAGCATTTCGAATGCGATGCACATGTGACCATGGTATTCGAACCAATCCAACATTTTAACACATAAACTGAAAATTATAATAGCATTCATAAATTACAAATAGTCATAAAAGCCATTCTTAAATGGCTCTACGCTGCAATGAATTAAACTCGTCTGTTGTTAATATGACAATAATCTTGATTAAATCATACATTTCATTAAATAGAAGATACGGAAGTAGTTTGAATGACACTGTGGAACGTTAGTTGGTACAACAAAATGACATAAATACATCCAATAAAAATTAGGCTTTCAGATCAGATTGACGTGTGAAGAACAATTCCTTGTGTTTCAATGTTGTAGTAGAACACTTTTTTATTAGCGCAATATAATGTACTTTCTGTTTCAAAAGTCGAAATCGCGGGCAGCAGACGGTATTTTTATGTTTGGGTTGACATAGACTTCTTTGTTGGCGTCTTGCCAGCAGTGCCAATAACGTCGCATATAAACGTGCAAGGTCAAATGTTGCTACATTCACACTTCGGCGGATGTTACAAGATTAACAAACGATTTTATTCTGCATGAACAATATTCTTCTCCTGGTCAAACATCATTTATAAGATGATTAATACAATGCAATGTGATGATCATTACAAGAACTCTTGTTAAGTATTCTAACACTCTAGGTTAGATGATTCCAAAGAGTAGCTTTATTATAGATTTTATAATCTTATTTTTTCACTATTCATAGTTAAGATGAAAATCACACAGGCAAACAACTGAATGATATATACTTACTTTTTGCAATCTGGATCAACATCAGCCAACTTTTCTAATACATTTATTTCTAGTTTTGCAGCCTCTCTGTACTTTTCAACATTCTTGATTATTTTTAGAGCCATTCTGTGCTCCCTGAAAACAAACATACATTTAAGTTTTTTTCAAATTACTATTGTTTACTGTTATCTTTTTAAAGATCATCAATTTGATTGTAATTGTGACTCATGTGACTTAATTGTTTCCATGACATTAAAAATAACATTCACTTTTTGACACAAAGGCATTTAAAAGTTTTTTAATTGTATATCACTTAAAAGCATAACACGTAACAACCAAACATATTTTTTTCACAGCCCATATATTTCCCACTGCTGAGAGTGTGAGGCGTGTCTCTCCATTTCTGGAGAAACGGACTCCAACCCACCACGCTTATCCAAAGTGAATTGGCATGGTTACCAAACTCGAAATAAATATATGTAGGCCATACATATAATCATTCCGATGCGGGATCGAACCCGCGACCATTGACTTCGTAGGCCCCACCGCCGAGCCAATTAGTCGTCATAGAAATACCAGGATATTTCAGTTCAAAACTAGGATGCAGAATAAAAGTAGTTCAATTAAATACGCACGGAAAACAAGGTAAATGAAAGTCTACTAATAGCAATCACAATTTCGAATAAAATGTTTAGCCAAATAATGGAATAAGTAGTCATAAAATAAACTACACTTAAGTAATAAGAAACTTTAGTTATTTGATTAACAAATTCTTATACTTTATTTTTCTTTATTATATTTTTCAACTTCACCATTGTCCTTGAGGGACATTTGCGCATGAGGCAACAAAGAATTATAAAACTTCACAGGTCATATCCATATTATAGATAGTTTTCACTATTGCAGCAATTGTTGTTTCACTGACCTTCACAAGCGAAGCGTGTGCTCAGTGATAAAACGATTAAAAACAAAGTTGTATGTGAATTTTAAAACACACTGTATCAGGATGCCTTATAAAACCTAGAAAGCTACTTATGCAAGACACCCCAATAACCTGGGAACTCAAGGACGACCAGGGAAAACAAAATAACCCTACTGTAAAGAAATAGAAATAGAGTTGCATATAATCAGAGTAAAGTTGCTCTGCGAAACAAATTGTGTATACAAATTGTAAATGCATTATTTATAAAATGCATATAATATATATATATATATATATATATATATATATATACATACACATACATACACACACACACACAACAATAGGTTTTATAGGTAATTTCGTGATATTTGTTAATGTAATAGATGCGCAACAAACTTCTCGGTTTTTTTAAATGCGACTTATAGGAGAAAAATACTATATATTATTCAAAGTATTGTTCATCGCTAGCTACAACTTTTGCATATACTTCTGGCAGAGCTCGAATACCGACCATTACGATAACAGTGTTCGTCTTTTGAGGCTATCCACGAAGCCATTTTTCGATGTCTTCATATGAGCTCATAATAAATAATACCCACCTGGTCCCACCGAATACACAGCATAACCGTCGCAGCGTGTATTTTTTGTCAAGCCGATAACGTAGAGCATGACCCCATGACTTTCTTTCGATTGCTGAATTTGTTTGTTTTTTCATAACCCGTCACGATGCGATTAAGCAAGCCTTTCCTTTTTTGTCGCTGGCGCAGTTGTTCATTGGATCGAAAAAACGATGCTTAACGTCCCTTGGCTTCATATCATAAGAAACCCAAGTTCCTTGCTTTTGAATCATTTCCAACGCATGCAATCGCTTAATAATAGCTAGACGGGTAACTCCTAATACCGAAACAAGCTGTTCTTGTTTTTGGCACGGATCATCATTGAGCAAGCGTCTTCGAATGTTTTTGGCCTTTCTTCGCGCGGACAGTCGTCAACATGGAAATTACAGTCTTTAATGCTACGTAACCAATCGCGGCACGTTGTTTCACTTAGAGCAGCATTTCCATAAACATTTTTTTAATTCGCGATGCGCTTCAGCCGCCGTTTTCTTTGAATGAAATAAGAAAAGTAACACTTCCCGCAAATGACGATTATTTGGCACAAAATCAGACGTTTTTACACAACTAAAAGTATATGACGCCACAATAAAATCACTAACGTGTGAGAGCGGTTTGTTTACCATAAGTCTAAGCTTGGTTCATGATGTTTTACATATGTTAAAATCGACCAACACTTACTGCTGGAGCCATCTAATGACAAACAGCGAGAACTTAGTTGCGCACCTAATAATTTTGAAACGAATTCAGAGACACGTTGCTGCTTCAAGTTCAATAATATAATAATATGACAAACCTTTTAACGTTTGTTCCAAACAGATTATATGTTATTGAAACGAATTTTCGTGACTGGTTTGAAATTAATTAATCCCAATGAAATTTCTGATAGCACATGAATAAAAATAGTAGCAATGTATATTCGTACTACACAAGAAAGAAATAAGTTAAAATTCGTGCGTTTCGGAATCAACATTATTACTATTAAATAGAATTTAATATTTATGACGATAGGGGCGGACTATTTTTTAAATAAAATTAAAAAAATGTCATTACATTACTTCGATCGTTTTACAATTTAAGTAAAAAATAAATGAGACAGTTATTCTTCCGACGAACCTGTAAGGGCTTAAGAGCCAATATCATCTTATACAAAACAATGAAGAGTTTAGCACACAGTAAACAGTTTTATACAAAACTGCTATGGTTAAAAAACATGATAATTATGTAAATCTTTATGATATAGTTTAAGTAAATTGTTCCAGGATAAATTACATATCAGAATAAAATTTAGTGTTGAAAAATAAAACTTACATTTCCAAGTCTTTCACCTCAACCACCTTCCCGAATGTGCCCTCACCAAGCGTATCGATGATTTTATCTGAAAGTAATTGGGTTCATGATTAATCAACAAAATACCAAAAAAGTCTCCGTGAAATTTTTTGAGTTTGCTATCAAATTTTAAAATAAGAGAACGATTAGCAAGACAAAAAATCTATTACAATCAATATTTGAATGGTGTAAGCTGTAAGGGAAAATGAGAAATTTAAATTATTTACTGTTTTCTAAAACTATGACTATATTTTTATTGTAAATATTGAACACATTGCTTTTTCAGAAGTGAAACCATAAAAATAAAAATTTAATATCTTCTTTAACACGAATCACTGATGCAAGCTAGAATGTACTGATAGTGAGATCCTCAAATTTGTCTGTTAAGAATGTTTTTTGGATAAAATGTAGTTGTAAACATTTGCGTGGTTAGACTGTGTTTAAGTGTGCGTGTATGTATATTAATGTTTCGTAAAGTTATGTTGTGGACACGAACATCTAGCTCCCATGACATATCCGGGCCAGTACACCAGGTGTCCATCCTTGTCGTCCTTCACGGAGGAGCGTGCCCGGGAGGTCTGCCGGCCGCAACACCACGCCACCGCAGCCGCCGCACCGCCACCACGCCATCGCCACACGCACAGCGCCACAAGCGGAGAGCGCCACACGCACAGCGAGCGCCACACGATCGCCACGACCCGAGTAGTGTTGTACCCAACAATCAGACAATGGAACGGTTGCCCGTCAGACAAGCGACAATTTGTATGTGTCGTACATGCTGTTAGAGGGCGGACGGGTGGGCGCTGCGAGTCGCGCCGGGCTAAGGCAAGTCCCAGATAAGGGATTCACCGGGTGTCCGAAACACACACATCACAAGCACTCGCTTTTCTTTCGCACCAAGTTCCAACGGGGTTAGCAGTGTCCACCCGAGCCCGAAAACTACAATCAAACAAATACTAACACTCGCTTTAAAAAAACTTTCCGTATTTGGTTTATGTTTAGCAAATACTTTAATACAGAAAAAAGCCATGTTAGCTTTAACGACATTAACATAAGCTTATTGCATGCACTATCGTTGCACATATATTTATTTTACCCTATTCCACTGTAATAAAGTACAAAAGTATAGTTCATAATTAAATGACGTTAAAATTTCTGTATGTAGGTAATCAGTCAGACTTAATAATATTTTATCAATTACCCTACGATGTTCATATTTAGTGAAAACGAATTCTGAATACGTGCATGCATTTTACGTTTATTCTTATACCGTATTGTACAATACTCTTGCATAAGGCAAGCTACATGTTTGCGAAATGACAACTTACATGATAACATTTAAAAAGAAATAATATTTGAAAATAGAGCTCTGTAGCCGAAGAAAAGTCTATTTCATCTAACTATGACTTGTTTTTACATTATAGCGTCATTTAAGCTAAGTTGTTAATTGTCTACATAACCATGGATTAAAGTTATTTAATAAATAAATCTTAAACATATTTTTATTTATTTCAATTTTCCCAAAATAATTTTCTTCTTAGAAATTATTAGGTGTACAAATAAGTTTCCGCAGTTTTTTATAAAAAATTAGGAATTTATTGTAAAGGAAAAGTACATTACGTTTTATTCAAAGTATTTTCCATCATTTGCCACTACTTTTCCCCATCTTTCTGGCAACATTCGGATACCCCGTCGAAAAAACTCTTCATCTTTTGACGCTATCCACAAATCTACCCAATTTTTGGTGTCTTCATATGATGTGAAGCGCTGCTCAGACAGACCATGTGCCATCGACCGGAACAGGTGATAATCAGAAGGGGCTTTTTAAGATAATTTTAGTTGAAGATTAAGGATTTCAAGTGTGATTTGAAAGTTGAAAAGAGCTTTAAAATGCTTTTGGTGATGAAGCATCTAGTTCTACGACTATTTATTATTGATTTTATGAATTCTATGGCGGTCGTGTCAATCTCAGTAACAAAATTCGTGATGGTCGTCTGTTCACCGATGAATGTAATATGATCGAAACATGTAACCTTCCATGAGGTTCGAGCATCCTTAGATATATCTATAAGTTAAATACAAACAATTCTACATAAACATTTGGGTCAAAAAGCTGTGCTCATCATAGATCTCTCACAATTTAACTGAGGCTCAAAAGTCGGATCTTGTCACTTATTGAAATACCATGTTTATGATTTAACGAAGGGGCGTAATATTTGGCATATTAAGAGCTGACGAAACATAGATTTGAAGGTAAAAACGTAGAATCTATGAGCCGCCCTGCATACAGTTGGCACTTTGTGATTATTTGTCTCCAAAAATTAAAAATCAATTAGACTAGAGTATGAAAACATGTTTCCGAGATCACCTGGGTGGAATAGCATAGATGTTTTAGCATGATGGTTGATTATAATAAAAAAGTGCCTTAACGCTTACGAAGATTATTTTGAGAATAAATAAATTCATTTTGCTCCTCGTAGATTTACTCATTTTAACATTTGTGAAAAAATTGTCAAACTAGAATACAAAAAGTGAAATTGAAGCAAATATAAAAATAAATTCGTAAATCTTTAGCCTGTCCAAGAAGCAAATCACGGTGTGAAATAAAGGATATAAAAAATTCACGGACCAGGTATATGTTAGCGGCACACAGAGGCAGTTAGCTTGTGCTTACAGGCGGCGTGGCTGCTTGCCGCATCAGATGGCGAGGTCTCTGCGGCCGGTGGCGAGTTCGAAGTTCCGGCGGCAGAACCACCACACAACCGACGCCAAGCGGCTCTGATTTCTTCACCACGATAGTGTCCATCTCATCATTAGTTTGCTTATCGGTAATACGGCCGTACACTTCGTCAAGATGAGCATACTTCATAATCAAGCTTTGAATTTCCTTGCGCCTCGTCTCGCGTTCAGTGAGTTTTCGATCCCCGACCGGGGTTTTATCATCGTCTTCGTCACTAGATGGAAAGTATATCTGTTTTTGCTTTCCCGTTTCTTTAATAGGTGAAGATACCAAACTTTTAGTGGTCTTAAGCTTCGTCTCGCTAATACCTTGCTGGGGCGGTGAAATTAAATCACGGGCTCCTGACTGTATGTTTATATCGACAGACCGAAGCGTTAGCTGACCATTTTTCCTCTCATCACTTTTTTCAGCTCGGAGTGATCGCCTCTGGTGCCTACGGTAAACACTGTCTCTGTCTTTCCCATAATTTGGACGGTTTATTAAAGATACCTCAAAACCGTTTTTGTATTCATTCTTTTCACTTTGTTTATGACCAGATGATAAACGACGATCAGTAGTATTTCTGTATGGTGTCTTGTCTCTCGTTTTTTCACGAGAATACATATTCCTTTTAAAGGAATTTTCACCAAACACAGCTGTTGTCAAACTTTTCATTAATCCCCTTGAGAGGGACGGTTCTGGTTCTAATGTTTTATCACGATCTTCCTTTTCCTTTCGCGCTCGTTCTTTTTTCTGTGTCGCTATTTTATCTAAGACGGACGAATACTTGTCTTCTAAACGGCTACGCGTGCTACCCAATGAAACGGAACACTCTATAGTATTATTGTTAGCTTCTTTAAGAGGATATCGTTTAGTGAACGGGGAAGATTTATTGTCTTTCATATGTGCTTTGCGAAATGAGTCACTTCGACTCAGCGCGTTAATACCAGAGGTAGAATATACAGGTGTTGTATTGGTGCGGGATTTTTTCATGCTCAGATAACTCGAATAAATTTCGTCGTTTACCTTCCTTGCTGGCGGGACAACTCCAGATGCAAAAGATGTATATGGTGAGACGTTCCTGCTGTTATCGTAACGCCGCACATTGGCTAAAGCAGGATTTTTATTCGTCAATAGATTATCATTGTAGCGATTTCGAGCAACAGTTAATTTAGAATCGAGCACAGCATCAGACTTCTCGGAAGGCCCGCGTCGCGTCAGCCTGCTTATGATGCTGGAATAACCGTCTGACAATAATTGAGTCACGCTAGATGTTGACGCACGACCGTAACGCTGGCGCCTTGGACTTGTTGCATTTCCGCTAGCGCTAAGACTAGCCATATTTTTGGAGGAAAATTAGATAAAAATCACTTATTTAACCGGGATATATGACATAGTATTCCTTATACGTCATAATTTCACTTCGGAAAGGCTTTTCATGGTAACCTTTTCGAACCGATAATGGTAGCAGAGCGCGGATACTTTGACAGTAGAAAATAGACTAGGTACACCCTAGATTGCGTTCGTAGTTAAGAGTAAACGAATTTCAGAAAGATCACTGGCGCGGCTGAGTGCGGCCGTCGGTGCCAAGTAATGGTCGCGAACTAAAAATATCGGTAACCCGTGGGAGCCCTCCCGCGCAGTGCGAGGTGCTGCCGTGCGCGCATTTCGACGCAGTACACCCATTTACTCAAATTTAATACACGTCTCAATAAACACTAATATAAAGCTAATGCCAACATGCTGAATAAAAACCATTATTGTAACTTATTTTTTGCCTTATCAGCGCTGAAGAAAATAACTCAAGAGGCTTTTATTTTGGGATCGTGTTACATAGTTATAATTTTGGAATTAAAATATCCAAAGCAATGTAATTTTACGTCAACAACCGTTGCGATTGTGTTCAGATACGCTTCGGTTTATGTTCAAACGATAATGTTTTTTGTAAAGTTTTGTATCTTGTCTATTTAAACTGTTATTGTGAAATAGAAATTCGGTGAAAACAATATTCAGTACAAAGATCAGTCGGCATTTTAAGGCATCCTGTGAGCGTGTTTGTAATGAGGCTTTCTACTGATGGCAACAAAGCGTGATACCTTTCTCTGAGCGATGAGCTCTAGCGCCAAGACGGTTCTGTCAATACGCGGCTTGTAATTGGGTTAGTAGGTGAACAATGTCTGTGTGGTTTGCGAGTGCATGCAAACAACACTAAATACATATATACATGTCAGATTAAACCAATTAACTACTTGAGCATCGAGTTGTCACATGTCAATCTCCAATGATGTGGCGTTTTCGATAATTGCCAAAGAGGCTGTTATCTCCAGTAACACAATCATTGCATCTCGCAGATATTATAAAACTTGATGCAACACAAAGCATGTTTCGCTACGAGCGTATCAGTTTATTAACATATACGTTAATTTGTTTGTCTTATTATCTACTTGTGTTTTACGGTCTTTTGATTGAGTAGTCAAGCTAAAATATTTCTATAAATTAAGCAAGCCAGCCATTTTATATTCATACATAACACATCAGTATGTGTTTATATATTTTTTAAGTCGTCTCGCACTCGATTGACGGCCATACGGCGCAACGGAACGGAAACGGCGCGAAAATATACCACGTTCCCATTACTTCGTAATCATAAGCCACGATCATAGTAACACAACTCTTACTTGGTATGCATTTTCATAATGGTTTGATTTCAACTGAGTATCAGCTGCAATGTTTCTTATTTAATAATATAATGCTCATGGTTTGCCACAACCTACCTTCGGAACGTCGAATGATGCAAGCGCGAAATAATTAACAAGTTCTTTGGCCACTTTCAACACGTTGAGTAGTTTCATTTTGTAATAATCACAAGGATCGCAAAAAATGCAATTTTTTAATTTCTTTCAAAAAGGATTAAATGTATTGCAATTTCAACCATTACACCAATAAAACCCTCATTCATATTATAATCGCTTGGCACTACTGAGCCCATCAGCTGTTCAGGTATGTTTAAAACACGACTATGTTCGAAGCAGTGCAGGTAAAATTTGCTCTGTGACGTGATTGGTCTGTGGACCCTCTTTTATTGCATTGCCGGGATATGCCTCTTCTATTGCATGATCCAAGTTCTGATTTTGAATTTTGTGTGAATATTTTAAACTTAATGATATTTGTGTATAATATATATATATATATATATATATATATATATATATATATATATATATATATATATATATATATATATATATATATATATATATATCTAATTTCTATTTAAAATTATTTCTTTGATCTTTATTATTGACAGCAAAAAAGGATATCCAGTACTAACCTTGTGGAAGTTATGAATAAAAACATCGTCTACTTCAAAAAAGATCTCAAACGTTACGTTTAGGAGTTTTGAAATATCGTGCCACTTACAACCGTGGTCTTTGAGAAAACGTTTGTAGAGCTCAAAGAACGAAGACAATCGTAGGGGAACACGAAATTGGTCGGGTCTTGTAATGGTTTCGGTCATTGTCCTTGCACTATTTATCACTAGACATGGATAACAAAACGGCCTGAATAGGGCGAGAGGTCAATCGGACGTCCGCGTTACGTTAACAAGTGTTGACTAGGTAATGACAATCGCCTCACTTTACAAAATAATCAGTTTTTAAATAGAACTTTGTATTGTAATAACTTCATTATTACAATATACACGCGTTTATAACAGAAGACGCCTAAACGTAAACTGAAAGGACAGCCATTGCAGCGCGTTAATTAAAAGAGGACAAAACAAATATAACCCAAGAGTTTTAATGGAGTCTTCGGTTCAAACAGGATATATCCGAGTGAAACTAGATTGTTCCCAAGCAAACGTAGGTTACATATATTAAATAGATCCAATGAAGGAATGAAAATTATACACATAAATAATATATATGTACATTAGAAAGTCTTGTAATATACGTATATTGATTACGCATTTGCAATTGGAACCAAGTTATTTAAATAACTGACAATCTAATAAAGAATTAATATATATATATATATATATATATATATATATATATATATATATATATATATATATATATATATATATATATATATATATATATATATATATATATATATATATATATATATATATATATATATATATATATATATATATATATATATATATATATATATATATATATATATATATATATATATATATATATATATATATATATATATATATATATATATATATATATATATATATATATATATATATATATATATATATATATATATATATATATATATATATATATATATATATATATATATATATATATATATATATATATATATATATATATATATATATATATATATATATATATATATATATATATATATATATATATATATATATATATATATATATATATATATATATATATATATATATATATATATATATATATATATATATATATATATATATATATATATATATATATATATATATATATATATATATTAAACCAATGATAATTTATGAATTAATTTTAAATTTCGAAATATATTGGTTATTAATATTTAATTAATATCGCTTTTATTTGTTATTATACTAGATAGTACAGTAGATTATGAACGCTGCAACTGCATGTTAACAATATACTCGGTAAGGTGTAACGCTTACGTTATAAGGTGGGTCAAATGTTATTATGCGTGCATTATCAAAGTTCTTATTATGTTCAAAACATGTAGATTTCTGCTGGTCTCTTCTATTTCCGTATTTATAAAAGTGTCTGCCAATTTACTATGAATACAAAGTATTTTCGTATTTTGAATGTATTATTAGTAATCAAACCTCTTTGGCTGTACTGAATGAAACTGGCTGGTTTTAATACCATTAAATGTGACATTCTGAAAATGCAATAAATAAAATAAAAAAACTAGTTTACGCCATTTTTCAATTGTTTTTCAATCAAGCAAAATGAACGTATGTGACGAAGAATTTCGGTACATTTTAAAGTTTTATTACAAAAAAGGTAAAAATGCGACGAACGCCGCGAATAAAATTTGTGCGATTTACGAACCTAATGCGGTATCAATAAGAGTAGCACAAATGTGGTTCAAGCGTTTCAAGTCTGGAAATTTTAGTGTGAAAGATGGGGTTCGCTCTGGACGCCCTGTCACAGATAAAATCAGTGCCATCTTTGAGAAAGTGGAGCAAACTATCGATTCTGATCTCTGTCAGCAACTGATGAGGTTAAAAAAAGCTATTGAGAAAAACCGGTCGGAGCTGGTGAATAGGAAGGGCGTGGTGTTCCACTATGACAACGCCAGATCGCACTCATCTATAGCCACGCAGCAAAAATTGAGAGAGCTTGGCTGGGATGTGTTAATGCATCCTCCGTATAGCCCTGACCTTGCTCCATCAGATTTCCACCTGTTTCGGTCATTGCAGAACTCTTTAGGAAGCATAAAGCTAACCTCAAAAGAATACTGAATACTAGCTGTCAGATTTTTTTAATCAAAAATCTCAAAATTTCTACAGGAATGGGATTATGGGACTATCCACAAGATGGCAACAAGTCATCGATCAAAACGGCACATACATATTATAAATAAATAAAAAATTATACTTAAAAAAAATATTTTCCTTTGTATGAATTTAAATCAGATTCACGCGGATGATGTTTTATGATTATTTACACACAATCATTCGCATATTTGTAAAATATACTAAGGAAACTGATATTCGCTTGCAGCATATCTTGAATAACTTTTTACTACTTTCACCACCTACTATCATGTAGGAATTTCTTTAAGGAAGGTTTAAATATTCAAAAATATTGCTGAACGGAAACGAACGGGGTTATATTTAAAATGATTAAAATAATTTTTTATGTTACTTTAAATACAAACAAATATTTTGTTGGGAGGAACCCGTGCAGTGAAACAAATATTCTTTTCTTTCTTAGTGCTCAGTTTTTAGATTTAGGACGATTCATGTTGAAGCCATTTATACTGTAAAAAGTTGTTTGTTCACTTGTTACTTATAAGAATAATATAGTTTTCACAATTAACTGAAATTTGTAAATCGTACAACCACAGGGAAAGCCGTTTGAAATAAGATTTCTTGATGTTTTAGATTTATTATATATAATTTCCAACACCATTTGATGTATATATTAAAATAATATTCAGATTTTCTATATTTTATATAGCTTGTTTGTGTGAATGTTTTCGATAAACTTTGAGATTGATATTAAAAATTGTTACAATGAATGTACAAGAAAAGGACAAGAGTTTTACCGTAGTTATTACCGTGTGTCTTAAAACACAATATATATTAAAATAAATAATTATTTGAATAGGTCTTTCAAGATATCATTTATATCCTGTAGAAATTGATAAATAGCAATGATATAAATACATAAGTTGCTTGTATAATTTGTACACTAAACTCTGACCGTTAGTTGTTTAGATACTATACCAATTTAAAAAAATAAAGAAAAAATAGAACGCACCTGAGCACATGTGATATTATTAATCATTATTTAATCTAAGGCAAATATTAAAATAAAATTTGTTTTAGTCTTTTCTATATTTTATTAACATTTCCTATATTTATTATAGGAAATCTTTGATAATGTTGGTTTCAATCACTTTTACTTAAACTAAAAAGTTGGTTTCTTTTTGATAAATATCAACCTCCATTAAGAGGTTATTTATCTCCTCGTATCTGGGGACGGAAAGCATTGTTACTTCATATAAAAGCGATACAGAACCTTTCGCTTTGCCGGAATTACAAGGTCGGCCGGAAGGAAGCGTGCATTACCCAATCGCTAGGCAACAAAACGTCTGACCCAGCTAATTAATCAGCCCATATCTTGACTGGTGACCAAAACGGATGTAACTATTTGCGATATATTTTACATTGATGCGTTAATTTAACCTTAATTAGTGAACTTGTGAGTGAAAATACATGTAGTATTTTATTGTATGTAAGGTATGCCAAACTGAATTCTTAAAATTAAATAACATTGATTAGGCCAAACTTAATGGTAGTATATGAGTTTTTCACTTTAGAAATAAATCAAGTTATTAAAATGTTCAGTGTTTGCAGTCAGAAAGAGCACAAAATTACGAGCAATTTTTACTTCTTCGTGTTAGATCTTTTAAGAGCAAATACGTATATATTGGAGAATGTGGTTTGTGGAAAATAGAAAATAGTTGTATAATGAGTGTATATACCCCAAAATGGATTATGGTTAATGTATGTGTCAAAACCAAAGCATTCAACGAATAAATCACGACAAAGGACTCCTCCAATTCCCCAAGTAGTTTTTGAATAAATAATGTAATTAAAAGCGCTTTAAATTCATAACCTACACTAAGATTGCCTACATCTTGAGTACTATTAAAATAAAAAAATGACAAAGATAAACACGCAGGTTCAGAATAAATACGTGCAAACATTAGAAAGATTTATAACTTAGGTAAATAGCTTTATAACCATTTTACCTTACAAACTAAAGAAATATTTTAAATAATTGTAAGTTTTATGCAAGCAATGAAAATAATAGTTATAGCATAATAATACAATGTTATAATAATTTACTGCTGTGTATAACACACACACACACATGTGTAAATCTAACTAACTAAAGCTGGATAAAACGGGTTTCAATTTAAGAATTTCGTATCTGTCGTACAATTCAAATAGTTGTAACGGCCACCATTTTATAAGTCTCCATTAAGCAAATGCGTTTGAATTGTTACGATAGTATTGTTTACTAGTACATATTCACAAATATGTATAACATAACTTTTATTCGTTAATGTAAATAACGCGGCATGTGCATTTTACAAACACAAATAACAATTTTTACAAAATAGCAAATTTTTGGCTAATTTATTTTGGAAAATACCAAACCAACTTCTGAGTAACTCAGTAACAACTGAATTTTGTAACTCAGGAGGCCCATTTACTTTCTTTATCGTTTACTTCCCTCTTACCCTCTGTTTCCTCTTCTATTCCCATTATTCAAATTTCACTCTAAAGCAGCCAACGCCCTTGCGATGCCCTTAGTTTTGCAGATGTCCATGGGCAGTAGTGATTATTTACCACCAAGTGACAGCTTAAACGTTTTGCATACCTCTGTCATAAAGAAAACAGGCCACCAGGTATTGAGCTCTAAGTTTCGCATAGATTAATTATAGATCATAAGGGTACGTAAGACAATTATAATAATCGCTAGTTTATTAAATTATACTAGAAAATAATTGTTCTGGTCCGTATTGCAAATCATAATAACAAAATACAGTGGACATGATGTAATATGGACCCTTTTTTAAATAGTGTGTGTTTGTGTTTACCTTCTTAAAGGTCAATAATTCTAAAAATTAAATATAAAAGAAATAATTGTTTTTCTAAAAAACGAAAATATCTCATTCCTTATATTTGTAAATATAAGGAATTATCTGGTGGAATTCTATCAATTTTTGTTTTGAAAGCTTTTTCTTGTGAATATAACGATTTATTTAGCAGAATTTGTACCAAACGAGTGGGTGGAGCCGAGGCAACGCCAGCTTATCACGGTTCGGGCAACCCGACAATTTTGCCTAGGTGAAGGTGATCGTAGCTATTTCTGTGCGCATGCGTAGTCTCTCATGTTTTTGAACTAGCATAGAACACCACGTGGCTCCATCTAGCGACCGAGAATAACAATAAAGTAAAGTTTTCACCAGCTGCTGATACTATTTCCGTCGCTTATGAAAGTGTTTACAGTTATATTTTTGTACATACATTGACATGATATGATGATATGCGGTAGGAGTTATTAATGTAAAAAATTTAAAATGATTAGCGTGAACTGAACAAAATGTACTTATAAGTTTATGTTGACCAAAGACACAAATACCGTGCTGGTTAAATTGATAAATAAAACACGATTATAATTACAATGGAGTGAAAACACACTAAAAGGATTTTTTTCCAGTAATTTCAAGAAATATGTAAAATTAATTTTGATAATTCTTATAAGAACGAACCCCTGGCCCAAAAAAAAATTAAAACAATGTTTAAAACTAATAAAAGTTAAAACGATGTGCAATGTTCCTATTATACATAAGCTATGAACACCACAGTGCGCAGGTATCATATTAAGTTTGTAAATCCTAATTTAAATAAGCACAAAAGAATCACCATTGTATTTTTCATTCCTTTTATTTATTATATCTAGTAAAATATTTTGCTGACCTCTACTTCTTTAGGCTGCTTATCCGGCTTCAACTGTGAAGTATGGGTAGGCACTGATGTTGCAAATGAGCACGATGGTTGAGGGCCCAATGACAAGTGCATTTGTGGATCTAATTTCGGGCTTTTTTCGAAAGGTTTTGTATGACCTTCTGTATTCTTTATAGAGATCTGGGGTTTCCTCTGAAATTTGGCAGTGGATTCACTGGTAGGTGTTTTAGACAACCAAGCTGCCGGAACAGATGGAGGTTGTGGATGTGATTGTGACATTTTTGCGACTTTAGAGTCTGGGGCATTATTTTTTTGAATCTCTATAAGTTGATTATCGTCAGACTCAAAAGATACCTCAGTACTCTTTGTAGGTGACTGATATATATATAAATTTTCAATTTGAGATTGCTTAGTATGCGTTGTTGTAGTAGCATTATTTGAAGATTCCGTATAAGGTGAATTATTTGGCACTGGTGGCAGTTTTGTTGGCAAACATTCGGCTTGTGTAATGGAAGGTAAATGAAGTAATGGAAATTTGATTGAAGATGAAGTTAAAGAATAAAGTTCGTTACATTCGTTCCCTTTGTTTTTATCATCACTGGTAACGTCTCTAATACCCTCTTCGTCTGCCGTTAAAGTTTCATATCTATTTTGAGAAAAATCTGCGCTATCGCAGCAAGATAGTTCATCATGACTCTGAACAAAATCTAAAGCAGAAGCTTCTTGATAATCAGTGGAGCAAGGTGATGTTTCATCGCTAGTATCATCTGCGGTGTGTGGTCTCTGTGAGCTTTTACTACTGGGTACAAACGCTAAACTAGATGTTACGTCGTATGAAATATCTGCATTTAAAGACTCGTTACTTTGAGAAAAAGTCTCTCTATTTACAGAGGAATCGACACTTCTAATATTATCATCTTCGTTTATATTTTTATTGATTACAGTAATTGGACCTAATGATACAGCTATTTCTGATTGCTTTGTTTCAATTTGGCTGCCTTGTTTTTCTTCTGAATTTTCAATAACAGAAGTTGATATAAGTGCTACATCATTATGCAAATTATTGTTATTGTCGTTTAGTTTATTATCTATCGTCTCTTTGGCGGTTTCTGTTGGCAAACTCATATACTGTGGTATAGGATATTCCATAGGACCCAAAGGCATATACTGAATGCCATCTCTAAGATGAATTCCCGTTTGCGGCAAGTAGTAATGTAAGTTTGCATTATCTGTTCCGCCATATACAGACCAAGGATCGTTTAATGGTAAGATAGGTAATCCTTCGTAATAAAGCTCAGCATTTAATTCTCTGCCGCTAAAATAATCTGGATTTAAATCCCATGTAGGCACAAAAGAATCTTCGAAACCTAAATAATTATTAGGTAGCACAACCGTTGCAGGGTTAATTAATGTAGACTCAAACACATAAGATCCATCATAGAAAGGATTGTTAAGCACCAGAGACCGTGGTTTCGTAGGTTCACCCTCTATTGTCACCGCAGTTTCCACAAAGAGTCCGTATTTTGAGAGGTCGGGTTCTGAATGCCCGTGGCGATATGAATGAGTGATTAATTCGTTTTCACAACTGGCAGTGTATATATCTGATATATCAAAACTACAAGTCCTTCGTAACAAACTATCAGTCTGTATATGCCGTTTAATATTACAATTCTTTTTGAACATATGATTTTCTACTTGGTTATCAAACAATCCTTCACAGATAGGCACACCCACGTTATTTATTTCTTGCAAAGAATCCTTCTCGTTAGACTTGTTATGGACAGTAGCATCGGTTCTGTCATTTTGAGTGATATCATAGGTGTTTTCATTCGGTACAATTAGCACATGGGGTAACGAAGGTGGAGGCTCACTAAAAAGCAAGTTGTTGGGGGGCGCACGCGTCGGCTGGGCAGCCATGGCTCGCGTGGGCCACCCACCAATGAAGGTGGATTAGAATTTCGAAATAGCGGGAGAGACGCGATAGGAGGCCGATTGAAACTTGCGACTGACTGAAGGCGTACCAAGTGACGAAGGCGAACACAAATAGAACGGGCGCAGGCGCGAGGAGGTCGCTATTTCTCGCGCACGTCTTTACGGACGATAGCGTATGCGCATGCGCAGTCATATGCCAAACCTATCAGATATGATCGCCCTAACAGTCAAAATGACGTTTACGTATTACTATTTTACTTTACTCGTTGAACGGTTTATGGTGTGTTATTACGCGAGTGAGTGTGGTAGGCGGTCGGGTGGACACTTTCAATATTTATGAAAACCGTTGGGTTACAAAAATCATTCATCCTGGCATACATCGTTAAAAATAAAAAATAAATAATACTAAATAAAAAAACGTTAAACTCACCTGTTCAGGGGGAGAACGAGGAGAAGACTCGTCACGATGATGTCTTCTCCGCCTATGTGATGTAGGTGAACGTCGGTGATGTGATCTTTTAGAACGTTCATTTCTCCGCCTCCATGAGTGCTCCGAGCTGTGAAATCAGCGATCAATAGGCTATAGGGTTAGTTAATAGGGACACTGACTATATTAATCGTTGGCTGTTCGTGAAATATTAAGGTGAGGCTAGTGTGTCAGGGCCAGGAGTCGTTAATACTAACGTTGGCGAGCGTTCCCTACAATCGGAGTGTCGATCAAGCAATTGATGGATGCTTTCAGCTGACGGGAGGCAACAAATATGCAGCTGCGCCCGCCCTCCACGGGGCTTAACGCCGTCGATTCGATCACGTGCTTTTGATAATATTTTAAAACTCTATTAGCACTAAACAAAATAGTTATTTTCAATATTATTATTTCGAATAAAAACGCGCTAACTAGTTATTTCGCATAGTAAAAAAAAAATTATCTCAATGATATTAGCACAATTTTGGTAATAAATAAAAAGTTAATTACTAAAGCAACACGATAGTTCAAGGTTTATACTATAGAAAGTAACGGCAGAGAATGAAAACGATGTCTTAAGAATGTAGTACAGAGATAAGACAACATATAGCTTAGATTTGATGATGAAGTGCGTACTGGCATGGACCACGAACGCGGACAGACTGACGGATACGCCATCTTCACACCAGATATCTAACTTTAAGTACATGCACGATCAATGTTCATTTCGCAACAAGTACCGTCAGTCACAGCCGGTCAGCTTTATCTGACTTATGAGAAAAAGACTAACCTCATAGATTTTCAAACCTAAATAAAACAAATATGCTTCATTGGTTTCGTGTATCAAATAAGTAGGATATATTCAAGTGCAGTAGATTAAAGCGCGTAAGTAAACGAACTCACTAACAAATTGGAAATAAGAGTGGATAAATATCTTCGTAACACTTGTTTAACTTTCACAATACGTTTCCAATAAAGAAAAAAAATGTTTTTGTTAGTGTAGGACATATCCTCCAAAATTACTGAAAACTCCAGAAAACATTTGTTTTTAGTTTTAATAAATAAATCTTTTCGTTAATATTGAAAATTACAGTGACCTGTTGTTACTGGTTAAAATTCTGTTGAACGCGCAACAAAGATACGGTGGCTTACCGGTACGTCGCGTATTCTGGTGACCAATGGTTGTGGAATTTTAAAACGCAAGTTAGTAAAATGCAAATAATTATTTTGCTTTGTAGTTGTTACAATGCCCATTGCCTAGCAGCTAATACAAACGCCTCTCAACGTCGTGAATCTACTTAATTAAGCGCTAGAAAGGGAAACTGATAAAGGAAATGATTCACTAATTGTATGTATATTTTTTACTAATTTTCGATAATATGTATCAATATCAATATCAGCCCGCGGCAGTCCACTGCTGGACATAGGTCTCACCCAAGGCGCGCCAACTAGACCGATCTTCGGCTACACGCACCCAGTCTCTGCCAGCCGCCTTGCGCAGATCGTCGCTCCATCTAGTCCCACACTACATTTGCCGAGTCGTGGTCTCCACTCCAGCACTCGTTTACTCCAACGATTGTCGGTTCTCCGACAAACATGTCCAGCCCATTGCCACTTCAGTCTGCTAACTTAAAGAGCAATGTCGGTGACTCTAGTTCTCCGCCGAATTTCTTTATTTCGAATTCTGTCCACCAGAGAAACCCCGAGCATAGCTCTCTCCATAGCCCTCTGAGCGAATTTAAGCTTGGCGAGGAGACGGACTGTCAGTGTCCACGTCTCGGCACCGTAAGAGAGTACGGGCAGGACGCACTGGTTGAAGACTTGTCTTCAGACTTTGTGGTATGGGCGACGAGAAGACTTGACGGAATTTCCTGAACGCTGCCCAGTCCAACTGTATCCTTCTTTCTCGAAGTTGTCTCCGTCTAATCGCACTATTTGACCTAGGTAGACATATTCCTGGACAACTTTGAGAACTTCACCTTCGATCGTGGTCGGTTCTGGCTCAATATGTTGGTTTACCATTATTTTAGTTTTATCCAAATTCATAGCCAGACCGACCAGTCTGGAGGACTCATTTAGGATGTGCTCACCGTTTACGTTTATGCCACGTCCTTTCCAGTTCAATGTTTTGAAGACATCTCACAGCGCATAAGTGAACAGTTTGGGGGTATGACATCCCCTTGTCTCACTCCACGATGCAACTGGATTTGCTTTGTCCGATTGTTCGGTAGTCGAACGGACATCGTAGCGGCGTTTTGCAGACATCTCAACACCTCGATATATCGATGATCTATCTGACACCGCTGCAAGGCATCTATGACAGCCCAGGGTCTCGATGGAGTCAAAGGCCTTCTCATAGTCCACAAATGCTATGCACAGGGGCTGATTATACTCATTAGTCTTCTGTATAATCTGCCTCACTGTGTGGATGTGGTCTATGGTGCCATATCCTCCCCGAAACCCAGCTTGTTCAGGAGGTTGAAAGTCGTCAAGCCTTCGCGCGAGTCGATTTGTGATGACCCTCGCAAACAACTTATGGACATGGCTCAGGAGCGAGATCGGCCTATAATTTTTAAGTAGCGTCTTATCTCCTTTCTTGTGGAATAAGACTACTATGCTCCTGTTCCATGCATGTGGAGTTCTCCCGTTCTGCAAGACGGAGTTGAAAATTCTGCAGAGCTCTTTCAGCACGGAGCGACCCCCTGCCTTTAGAAGCTCTGCAGTAACTCCGTCCTCGCCTGGGGCTTTTTCATTTTTAAGTTGCCGGAGAGCCAGCTCTATCTCCTCAAGGCAGACATCTGGCAGCTCGTCGGTGTAGTGGCGGGTAAGTGTGTCTCTGGGATCATTGCGTGTGGGTTCAGGTTGTGGTGCGTGAGAGGCATACAGATTTCCATAAAAGTCTTCAATCTCAGCGAGAACCTCGGATTTGGACGTATAATATGTATATATCATTTAAAATAAAAACATCAAATCAATAAATAGGACTATAGCAAAATGGGACGTCAAAGTGGATGTGCGCAGAGCGGTTTAAAGAAACTTGATACGTGAAGCCGAAAATTAGGCTAGGTGGCGCTTCTTAAGAATGGCCCATGTCCAGTAGTAGACTGCCATAAGCTGATGATGACGATACAAAAGTTGCCTCGAGGTTACCGTTATAACCTTATAGTCTTCTAAAGTTAAGTCACTTAACCAATTTTAAGTATGATAAAAATTTAGTAAATTTTAATTGTTTGAACGATGAAGTCACTTTGCATGAGCGCAATACAATTAAAAATTAACAAGATGTATTTTTGAGATAAAAAAGCCTTGTTAGAAAGCTATCAAATGATTGCCAAATACAAGTTGACCTTATAAAAATCATTGAGAAGGAACTGTGTTGGCGGCTCGGATAAACCAGAGGCGTAATCTTACATTGTTTTGCGCTACTAGGTTGAATTTAAATACTCGGTTCATGAGGCTTGATCTTAGCCCGACTTGTTCTCGCTAGACATAATATACATAAAATTGTGTAAAAAAAACTTTTAAGTTAAAAAGTTCTAATAAGACACTAAAATAAAAATGAGGCACGCATAAGAAACTGACTCTATTATATAGTCGATATACAAATTCTTATGCATCTTACGTTTATAAAACATACATCAAGTGCACATCAGAAATACGTTACAAACATATTTCGCTCTTCAAGGTACAACCGTAATATGTATTAGTATTATACAACAAAACGTATGTTTTTAATTTCACTGAATTAAGTGATATAGTTGCATGGAGTTTTGGCCATCAAACAAAAAAATACAGTATGCCCTAAGAGAATTCAATGACAACAATGTCATCCGAACCGGAAAATTAGACAACAAGTAAGATAAGTTAGGTTAATAAATTTCACGCTAGTGGTTTCCACATGAGCTAAGTTTAAGAATAGCTGTCGTAACATAACATATACCACACGAAGTATTTGTTAAATTAAATGGATGGACGGCAATCTGATATTAAAGTACCAACGGTACACGCATCGACATATGACACGATATGCAATTGGTTTTTCTTGAAGAAAGAATGGTTTATAATTTAAAATAAAATTAAATTTGTTTTTGAAATCTATTTATACAACAGATTGTTTTACATAGAACTTACCTACAAATCTTCAATATATACATAAAAATTACAGTAGAATAATATAAAATGATTTTGTTATTTTATATAAAGTAATTAAGTTTACATTATTATAAAATAATTAAGTATGTTGTTGCAAAAAATTAAATATTAATGATATAAAAATAATTAAGTAAAATGTAAGAGAAAAATAAAAAAGTTTATGTATTACATTAAGATATATCAATTTGTAGTTTGTTTAATTGAATAAATTAAAAAAAATCCAATTTACAGTTGGAATTGTATCTAATTGAATACGAAGATAAGTTAACGAAAAGAATTATCATGTGTTAGTAAAAATGATTGTCTCAACGTTCCAATTAACGAAGCTCGTCACATTAAAGAATAATAAACGCCGAAAAGTTCCGACTTTTGTCATTCTTGAACGTGACGACGAGCTTCATTCATTTGGTCATACATTTGATATATCGTATGTTCATCCAAAACCAGCCGTGAAACCATAAACATACGTCGTCGATCAAACAAATAATAAGTCATACTTATTCAATACTCCGAAATACCATGTCTCGATTCACTTTAATTTCTTCCGCTGCACGAATATTTGTAATCAATCAAGCGGGTACATCTACTACTTGGATAGGTCCGAGTAGTAGATGTCCCCGCTTGATTGATCGCTCGGGAGGCGACCGCCTCCTGGTCTTTGCGCCGCCGTTTCCAACGTCTTTTAGGGCCTTTAAATTCGGCCACTAACTAAACCCGCACTACTCCACATCGGGCGAGCAGGGTAGGGCCGAATACAAAATTCAATGATATTTAAAAGAGTTATCGTAGTTGAAAGTTTACAAACGTATGTAAAGTAACAACAAGCCTGTTAATATATAGATATTGATATCTATTAAAAATAATAATACTATATATATAAATAACTATTATTTATATATATAGTATTATAATTTTTAATAGATATCATTTATAATATATAAATACTAATAATGTATACATCTAATTTTTATTTAGTTATTTAAACTTGCACAAAGTGCACAACAGGCGGACTTAATTCCGTTTTTAGTTTACACTTCTACAAGCTGCAATTCTTCCAAACTAACTTGCGCAATAGTATTAAGTCTGCCTGTTGTTACAAAAAAGTTAAAATATCTAACAGCCTAGTCCAAAAGTATTGAGCTCCCTATAAATTTCACACGTCTACAAAATGAAGAACAAAAACAAAGCTTATTGTTTAAGGATTAACCTAAGAGGTCATAGAAACTAATTATCCAGGCCGTAATTAGCAAAAAACATCTAGCGCAATAAAATATGTCATTTAAACATTTTGGTATTTATTTAAGAGTTCTTTCTACTTTCGCTCGTTGTGCACATATCCAGTGATCTAGTGCGCTTTTAGTGTTTTGGGTTGATACTAAATGTTTTTTGTCAATATTCCCAAAAGAAACGAACTTAGTTTAGAGCAACGTGTACAAACCCAACTTTTGCACGAGGAAGGGAAATTACAAGTAGAGATTGTAAAAACTGTGAAATATTAGCGCCGATCTATGCAATATGTTATTTAACGATTCGCTGCTACTGGATCACATAATATGATAATAGGCTCAGAAGCGGAAGCAGACGTATCACTTTGAACCGTGAGGATCGAAAGTTACAGAGTCGTTAAAATTTAGAAAAAAACTAATTCAAATCTCGCTGCCGAGTTATCATTAGAAATTAATAGATCAATTTTTATATATATATATATATATATATATATATATATATATATATATATATATATAGTATATATATATATATATATATATAACAAAAGCAGATAGATAGGTCAACACATACTACTATGAACAGTAACGTTTTTTCTTTGCTTTGCGACAGCTTTGCTTCCTATCGTTAGGAACACATACAGAACCGGTTTGTCGAGACGGACAAGGCCACGATGAATAAGTGATTACTGCAAGCCATGTCAACATTGCAACCGCAACTAATAATTCTCCCTACTCCCTTCCTGAAGGCGGTGGATTCAATGACAAGCTAGGCTCTGTATAAAAAATCCACGCCAACACCAAGTCAGGTAAACGCTGCTGTCCGTCCACTGGTATTCGCTTCCATAGTCGCCTCGTCCGTCACCAACAGGAATAAATATGATGGCCCTAGGCTGGACTAGAATCTAAACTAATCTCTTTAATATTGAAATAATTATCTAATTTTAAATAGGCTTTTTCTCAACTACTATTAAGCGTTTCGCGAGTTGTAATACGGTTAGGTTTAGAGGTATGGGGTGGATAAATGCGAATCCTACAAGGTGCGTTTTTCCCAAAATTTCTTTCTTCACGCACCATCTTAATATTTTGGATACAAAATATCAATGATATAATATATGAAATGAACTGAATATTTACGTATCAAATGATAATTAGTTCAGTTCAACTTGCAGTTGTAATTAAGTATAGCGGAATAATAAATTTTGTAAATTTATTTTGAGGATCAATGACAGGAAACCTTATCGAAGCGAAATTGCTGTAAATCACACAAATATCAAAAATTTTAATGGCATATTCGGATCAGAAAAAATACTGTGCCGAATGGTCTGAGTCACAAACAGCCCTACGACCAATAGAAAATTTTACATTGTACAGCGTTGAAACATTGTTTTTGAGTGATTTTTGACTCTGATGGGTATTTTGCGGTTTACTACGTTATCGTTTTTTGCCGTCGAAATGTATATGGAGTGCACCAATGCATTTTATGCTATAAAGATTTTAGTTGTAACAGACGCGTACAAGTGATAAATTGGAAGAGTGTGGGAAAGGTTTTGTATTGTGTTCAATAAGAGGAAATTTATAACGAACAAAGTGCATTCGCGGACAGCATACATTTTGTTTTCATTTCAAGAAAATTGCTGATAAATCACACCAACTACTTCCAGAAATTAATGATGTACTTACTCCATCGCAAGATATGTATCTTGAACGACGGTTTCGACGTTTCAAAAATGGGGACTTCTATGTTGCAGACGACGACCATGAAAAACTGACACAAAATATGAAGATGAGGGATTCAAACAAGCATTATTGGACGAAGACGATTCGCAAACACAAAAACAACTGAGCGTTAGTCAAGAAGCTGTTTCCAATAGGCTACGATAAAAAGGAAAGATTTAAAATATCGACATATGAGTACCACAAACAAGTTGAACCACAGGCAATTGGAAAAGCGCAAAAACACACGTGATACTACTCGCTCGGTACAAATGGAAGTCGTTTTTGCATCGTTTAGTTACAGGGGATGAAAAGTGGATATACTTTGAGAATCTTAAGTGCAAAAACTCATAGGGAGTCAGTCCCGTATACACCACCTACATCGACCGTAAGACCGAATCGCTTTGTGCAGAAAAACAAAATTTTTGTAAAAACTGAAAACGTTCTTAACACTAGGTTTACGGAGATTTTTTATATACCTATCTCTACGGCACGCGTCATTTTGACGCATGACCGAAACATATATGTAAAGAAAAAACAATCCCTTATAAAGCAATATAATTATACACAATAAGGTAAGGGAACCCATTTATAACGTATTTAGATTGAACATCTTCTGCCAACCAAAACTTTATGCCAAATTTATGCGGCTTTTTTGGCATATATTGTGTAAATTTGCAACGGGCTTTAGTAGGGAACGGTTGCTCGTCAATTGAAATATTCTCGTGAGGTTTATAACAGCATTGGCTATTGTGTATAAATTGATTCCATATTTCGGATATCATTTCAAATTTGTCAGTACGTAAACGTTTAGATCGTTCCGTTTTTTTTATCAAATCGAATAAATCGAAGAATTTGCATGAACTCATCTCTGGGCATTGTATTAGAAAAAAAAGCGGGTCCTCATTCCTTGGACCATAAATAAAAAGCATTTAGCGAATTTGCTTCATAAGATCCCCGAGCGTACAAAATTCCAATAAACGAAAGTAACTTTGTGGTTGAAATGTTCCAATCTGTTTTCAAAACAAGACGTGCTTCTTCTTCCGTACAAAGTTCGGTTTTCATACGTTCTATCATGTTTTTGGTTATAATCAAATGAAAGGCACTGCTTACGTTACCTTACGCTAAACGGAATGTGATGGCGTTTAGCGTAGCCAGTAGGCCCAGCGATGTCTTTGAAGATTTTGTGGACAGGTGATCGACCACTAGAACCACTTTCAACTTTGTCCAAATTGTTCCATCGACCGCTATTTCTGTTTCACAGAATGCATCCGAATTTTGGGACAATATTGGAATACTTGTCTCATTCTCAGACTCAGAATCGGATACGATACGCATCCTTTTTCTGCGAAGACTGGATCTGGATACTTTCATCAGATTCCAAATTCTCAATTTCATCCTCGTTTTGAATCACTTCATTTTCATCCTCTTCAGAACCAGAAAATTCCTCACTAACACTGACAATGTTTTTCAATATTTTATCTCCTCTTCTAGACATATTTAGATGATAAAGAAGGGCTTTTTGTCAAAATATAATAAAATTGAATTTCACAATAATATCACTAATTCAAAAAATACTCTACTATTTTATTTTTCAATCCTCGAACTATTAGCAACTAAACTTTGAAAATATCTTTGCACACTGACTGCAGTTTACATTCTACGTAACTATTACTTATAGGACATATTTCTTTTGAGATAACGGGATCAAGGCTATTGCCTGAGCACTCATATTTATGTAGGAATTCTCGTTTCTCGGCTAAAATGCAGCGCGGATGAGATTCGAACTTTTTACATTTACATTACGATGGCGTCAAATTGACGCACATCCGTAGAGATAGGTATACCACATAGAGAATTTCAATATTTCAAAACTTTTGAAGAAAATAGGCTTCAATATATATTTTCCTCGTTAAACTGATAAAAGTCAGCACAAGAGATAAAATAAAAATGGGAAGGTTTTCTGTAATTTTACTAAAGAAAATCGAAATGCGTCAAAATGACGCGTCCAGTAAACCTAGTGTTAACAGCGATTGGCCGATTTGAACCGTTCACTGCTTGAAAAAATACCAGAATACCGAAAGAGGCAACACAGTCCTTTTTTATTTATGACAATGCTTCATCATATACGGCACAGCCAGTTCATGGAAAAAAATGGTTCGATGAATGGTACGCAGTAAAAGGGGTAGATTTTTACTGACATGATAGTAGAAACAACTGTTGTCAGACTGGTTTTAGTACTAATAAGACTTGCATACAATCGAAAATATGAACATTGTCTCATGAGGGAGTAGATCATTTATATAAAATTCAAAAACCTACGGCAAACCTAAAATCAATACATTCTCCTCACTTTTCACATAATTGTAAAATTCAGTACTCGGGTCACAGTATTATAAATACATATAGCAGACAAAATAAGACAATAAACTTTGTATTACGTCATTATGGTTACCGGGTTGACAAATCCTAAACAAGCGTACAAACCAGGACAAGACCTTGAAACATTCACCAAATGGTATCGAGACGAATCTTTTAAGTCGTAAGCGTACGGACGCCCACAAAATATTTTTGTTATTTTAGAATATAAAAGCAATGAGAAAGGTGGATATAATTCAGAATTACATTATTATTATTAATAACAACCGTCATGTTCGTAAATGTGCTGTCTTATTGTTCAATTGGAGTTAGATGGAATCAGTCCTTTTCTATTCTAATAAGTAAAATATTTAAATTAATACGCCTAATTAAGCAGCACGCCACACGGTATGTAAATCTCGATGGTGAGTCATTACAAGTTTTGCAATGGCTTTGCACAACCAGCCAGCCGCAAAATCCTCGCCGCTACTGTCACAGTGTTTATAATAATTTAAGCAAATAGAACACGCTGACACAACAATGACTGAATTGTCAATAGGTCAAAAGCGAACCGTTTTGAGATTAATGTCCTAACACAAGTCACATATTAAAAGATATTGTGTTAAAAAGATGCATTGAAACGGTACACAGATATTTATTATGCTATCGAAACTACTTGTGCTTAACTATACCTTATAATTAACGAATAACTTAACATTTTAGTAAACTCAATTTTTTAACATTATTATCACCATTGACCAGTACGCATTTAGCCTGTTTCTTGTAATATTATTTCAAATCTCGACGACCTCGCCATAAGCTGCCGCAACCTCCTCGGACACAAAGAAAACCTTTGAAAATGTATCTATAAATATATATGGAAAATAAATTTGTTAGTTTGTGAATTGATTTTATATCTACATACGATACGCTCCACTCGTGTTCGCGCATGCTTTTTTGGAAGGCGGCAGATTTGGGCGTCCAGGAATCGACACCGAGATACAGCGCTGGCAGCTCAGCTACCTTCACCTCCAACCGCTCGATTAGCCGTTGTTCCACGACGGCCTTGGGCCCGCTTGTAAGCGGTCTTTGTTGTTCCTTCCCGTTTCGTCGCTCGGAAGCATTGTAACTCTTCGGTTTATCGCTGTTGAAAGATGATACACATTTGGGACCGTCTGTGCTGAGTAATCTGCTCTTAACGGTGTCCGCTTTACCGTAACTTTTATACTGCACTGATTCTGTAACGTTCGCCGTTCGCGAATACTTTAAAGAATCGTACGTGTCGCCGTTCAGGCTATTGTATTCAATGTTGTTTGGGTTAATGTCTCCGTCGATGCGCTTGGACGATATTTCATGTCCACTTCGTTTTCTATAACGCTCATCTTGGCTTTGTTTAAGAAAGTTATTTTCAAAACTAGTTTTACATTTAGGAACATTATAATCGCTATAGCTACTATTGTTATTATGTAACCTTTTATCACAGCCGTTTTTCAGTGTTTCTTGTATATCCATACCTTTTTCGTTCGATCTGTTATAACCAAAAATAACGGGCTGGTTGTTTTCTACTTTTATGTCAACCTTATCTCGTTCCACTTCTTTGCTTTCGAATTCATGTTTGACAAGTGCTACACGTGAACCTTCTTCCTTGTTTTTAAAATGTGAGTTGATAGCGAAATCGGCGGATGTTATTCCAACTCTGTTCTGTTCACCAGGAATCGTCCAAGTGTCGTGTTTTCTTTTGTCGTTACTTTTCGAAGACCACGCTTTCGCTAAAGCGGCTTTTAGTGCCTCCCGCCTCTCGTGCACGCTAACCCGAGGATACTCGTGAATAGGAACGATGGCTGGTGCATATAATGTGGACCGTGGTGTTGCTCGTGTTATGCGGAAACTTCTAAACTCTCTATTGAACTCCGAATTTAAAGAATATGCTGGTATCCTTGAAGTCACCATTTTGAGATCAAAATTTCCACTATCAATAAATATGATTTAAAATCCGTTCATAATAAGTTTTCTGTTAAAAAAAGGACACTGAGGACATATCGAGTCTACCTGTAAGGAAATATCTCCGTGGAAATTTGTTGAACTGTAAATTAAAACGCAGCTTCTAGTCAATTTTAGCGAGGCTCGTGTTCATGTTTGTTCGCTTGATGCGTACGAACGAGGATGCACCTGTGGACCGCGACCTTCACGGTAGGCGACGTAGAGCAGGACAACGCTCTGGTCAATGAACTGCCCCGTCCGTTCCTACTTGCACATTGCATAAGATACTGCCAAACTGTCTTGCCTCATCTCATATAGTTATGCTACAATAACGGAAATCGCACCGGCATAATCGACCGACAAAAGCCTCCACCCATAAATGAATCTACTTCTCGAAGATAACGATAAACGAAAAGACGTAAAACTATAACGTTAACTTATGTAGAGCAGTTATGCCGTATAAGTGCAACAAGTGTCGCCTTGGTAGCGTCCCTAATATGGCCACCGGCTGCCATATGGCTTGCGACCGACACATCCTCTGCCGTTCAGTTCGGCCTCTCCCTTATAGTTGCATTATCGATATATAAACAATTCTCAAGTAACTATCAAAATCTATTAATTTTAATATAAAGACACGATTATTTTTTAGTTACGATCCTGAAGTTTTTCTAGTTGAGACTGACATTGAATTAATATCACATTTGTTGGCCAATGTAAGATATGTAAGGCCAACACGTATTATGTATGTGCATTACTTATGGTCGTAAAGACAATCGTACAAAATATATCTAACCAGACACAAACACAAGCCCCTACACGAACATATTATAATTCCAACACTATTTGTTGAGCGGTAAGATTGGGTGGTTATCTAGTTCAACATATTTCCACGTTAATAAACGTATGCACTGTGAAGTATCGGGTCGACATCCTGACCACTAGCACCGAAGTAAACGCGAGTAACGTTGGTTACACTCACATAATAGGGAAACTATAGTCTGCTGCGAAGCAGACAACGCGATTGGTATTCGAAAAGCAATCACCGGAAGCGAATGCATGCACCGATCGCGATATTTGTACCTTCTCGTAGTGCGCGCGAGAACTGCGTACGGTGAGCGTGTACCACTGCGACTGAACCGACTGAAGGGAAGCGAACTACTCGACGGCGAGGACCCCACCGCTCACCGCCTCTCTCCAGTTCACCACTTGTATTGTGTCTCTATGACTGAATACTACGGACGGAGTCGCAAGAGCACTGACCTTTGATACGTTGAGCCAGTTCCACCGTTCTGCTCTCCGAGTAATCTACTAGTTAAAGTCGAGCGTCTAACAAACTTTATATCAAAGGAGAAAATTTATTTATAAGGAATTGTACTAACCCTGTTTATATCTATAAATACAGAGATAACTATTCTTAACCATAAATTCACATTCTTTTAGATTAAAAAATATTTTAACCATTACCAATCATTTTTTGATCGAATTTTTGTAACCGGCTATTTATGTGAACCGGTAACAATGGGGTTCTAGTTATTAATGTCTCGAATAAACGAAATGATTAATACGATCTTACTTTTGCTAACGTTACTTTATAAACTTATGAACAATCATTAAACCTCACCTTAAATTTCATTACATCGACCATCCCATATAAATGTACATACCTGAAACAATTAAAAAAGTCATAATTAACCAATGATATAATAAAACAAAATATTTCTTATATTCGCCTTTTCCATACTGAATAGTAGAATAGCTTAATTCAGTGTAAAACGAAATTTCTAAATATGGTACAATTACAAATTTATTATAATAAACAAGTACTTTTTACACAACACTATCAACAATACATTCTATCAACAAATTGTACGACTATTTTTGCAATATCCATTTTGTCTTCACACATATTTTTTAAACTTTTTGCACAAAGGGCGGACAATGCCATTAGATATTCTCTCCCAGTCAATCTGCGTGCGAAACATAGAAAATTGCTTAGGATGTGGTGCAGCTAGTAATAAGAAGAATAAAAAATATATGGATAATAATAAACTATAGGCATATTACAAACATTAATATGTATAGAGTAATATATATAAATAAAATAAAAAAATATTCACCTTGTAGCGATTGTTCTAATCTCTGTAAGGAGGACTTAAAAAAATTTGTTTGTTGAGAGAGGAATTTGTTTGTTGCTTATTTTAAAATTATCCAGATAAAATGTATTTTAATATTAAGAAAACCTAGCTTTAATCTTTTTTATGCGTCTTGCACATGAACTTTATAATAATAATAATAATTCTTTATTTGTATAATGTGAGGTTATAACCTGATGAAAAAAAAGAGACGTATAAAAGCTCCATCACATTGCCACTTACGGCATACAAATTTCATTAATAATGACACACTATTAGAAATAACTAAAACAATTATTACAAATCTAAATACATAGCTAGATTATTATAATATCATTAAAATTATAATTTATTATTACATTTATATATCACTTTTACTTTACACTATATATTTATCTATTATATACATTTGATCGACTCTTTAAAGCAAAAAAATCTTGAATATTATAAATATTGGCATCTATTAGCCATTTATGTAATCTTTTTTTAAATAAAGTTGCGTTCAATTCTTTTAATTCATGAGGTATATTATTGTAAATGCGTATACACATGAACAGGCAACTATTTAAATATTTGCTGAGTCTAGGGTGATCATCCAACACTAATCTTCGAGGATCACGCCGAGAAAGACCAGCGTTATCATTGGCTGTTTTAAATAGTTCTTGATGCCTCAATACAAATACACACACCTCATATATATAGAGAGCTGGCAATGGTAGTAGGCCGAGCTTCTTGAATACTGGCTGACATGATTCCTGTGGTTGAATACCATAAATTGCCCTAATACATTTTTTTTGTGCTACAAACGCCCTATTTTGGTGAGTGCTATTTCCCCACATTATTAATCCATATCGCAATATTGACGCAACGTACGCATGATAGCATATAAGAGGTGTTTTTATGTTAGTTATGTTTTTGACTTGTTTAAGGGCATACACAAACTTGTTTATTCTAATAGATATATCATTTATGTGTAATTTCCAGTTTATGTCTTCGTCTATAGTTACTCCTAAAAATTTCGTGTGTGTTACTGGTTTTATTTTAGGTATATTTAGTTTAATGTTATATTTACTGTTATTGCATTTATTGAATTGTATGTATACTGATTTATTTAGATTAATTTTTAATTTATTATAGTCGAGCCATTGCATTAATTAATCTATTGTTTTTATTATATCATTCTCGTGGTCATTAATTGTGTTATATTCTTTGTTTGTCGTCACAATAATTGAAATATCATCGGCAAATAGTATACATTTATGATTAGTAATATTTATAATATCATTTATATACAATAAGAATAGAATAGGGCCGAGAACACTTCCCTGTGGGACACCATATTTATTATGTCTATAGTTAGACGAGTACGCGTTTCTATTTTCATCTAATTTTGTGATAACAAAATGTTTTTATGTTATTATGTTAGATGTTAGAGATGTTTTTATGTTAGTTATGTTTTTGACTTGTTTAAGGGCATACACAAACTTGTTTATTCTAATAGATATATCATTTATGTGTAATTTCCAGTTTATGTCTTCGTCTATAGTTACTCCTAAAAATTTCGTGTGTGTTACTGGTTTTATTTTAGGTATATTTAGTTTAATGTTATATTTACTGTTATTGCATTTATTGAATTGTATGTATACTGATTTATTTAGATTAATTTTTAATTTATTATAGTCGAGCCATTGCATTAATTTATCTATTGTTTTTATTATATCATTCTCGTGGTCATTAATTGTGTTATATTCTTTGTTTGTCGTCACAATAATTGAAATATCATCGGCAAATAGTATACATTTATGATTAGTAATATTTATAATATCATTTATATACAATAAGAATAGAATAGGGCCGAGAACACTTCCCTGTGGGACACCATATTTATTATGTCTATAGTTAGACGAGTACGCGTTTCTATTTTCATCTAATTTTGTGATAACAACTCGTTGTAAATCTATTACTGAGGTATGAGGATATCCACTGCAGTGTTGGTCCCCTAATTCCAATTTTTTCTAATTTTTGTAGCAAATAATTATGTTGAACTAGGTCAAACGCTTTAGATAGGTCAAGAAATAAGCCTGTAGTCAGACTGCGGTTATTAATATTTGATATTATTGTTTTTACAAGAGAAAAAATAGCCAGTGTCGTCGATTTACCTTTTTGAAAGCCGTATTGTTCCTTACTTATAATGTTATATTTATTGCAGAAATCCATTCATTGTAAGGTTCAGCTTAAGAATTAAAAGAGGAATTCAAAATCAAATTTACGGACATTACTAACAAAGATAATTCTGATTCGAATATTGCTAGCGGGTAGCTTTTAAATTAACGCGAGATTTTTTCGCACACAAAGCTTTTGTGATCTTCATAAAACCGCAGAAAACCGGCGTCTGAGTGGTAGCTTAGCTACCGCGCTTCGTGCGGTGAGCGGTTGAGTTCCGGAGGCCCAAACCTCCTCTCCTCCCCCTCCAATACCTTTCCTTAATTAAAAATTATTATACGCTTTATTTGAAAACGATTTAGTATAATAGACCTACATCCGTAAATAGGACAATTATAGGACTCAATTTATTCATACTGCAACTGTTAGTGATAAATGTATTCGCGTACAAATAGGAACATTTTTTTCTATCTTTGCAGTTATATTGATCACTGACCATAACATAAAGAAACATAAAACATTTAACTCCTAGTGATATGTTCTTTCTGACGGTATTATACTTATAGCCAACCTAAAATAAATACATAAATTTATCAACGGGCTTTTAATCAATGGCTTTCTATTAAAGAAAAAATGTGGAACAAAATGACTAAGTTTTAGGCTGCATTTGGATTTGATTTTTGATGACCCTGTTTTTAATTGTGGTCACTACAAATTACTGTAGAACAGAAATATGTCAAACTAGAAAAAAGTATACCCTATTATCTTACGGAATCACAACATATTAACTCTAAAAATATTAGGAAAAGGAAGGACAATTTTAAATTATTTTGATATATAATATAAAATAGTATTGTAAATATCTTTTTTTCTTATTTTAGTTTTATATTAGAAAGTCAATAAAAATAGTAGTCAATCTATTTTTATTGACTTTCTAATATAAAACTCAATTTGTCAAATTTAAGCTTTGTGGTTATCGGTTTAGAATAGGACTACAATTATGGGAACAACAAATACCGGTAGATAAGTAGCATCTACCTGAATAATTAACTAATCTAAGACCGTAGTCTATCTACCAAGCATTTTATATATAAGATAAAATTTATTTCAAGTTACAGAATAAACATGTAGATCATTTGATCATAGCGTGTATTCAATACTTGAGCGTTTCTAGGCGACTGTGTCAAGCAATTCAATTGATGGTAAGAAAACATCAGCAAAAAATAATAGCACCGGAGGCTATAAGCAAACTACAAACGGCGAGTCCAACGACCTTAGTGGTTCTTTATTAGGTCTCTAAGACTAACGAAAGAAAAATCGGTCGACGGTTGAGCGCATACCATTATTAGCGAGGATTGTTCTAAATTTAAACTGATTAATGGAGTCAGGCGTTACTTTGCGGAAATCCATTATTATGTGGACAGTTAAAACTTTTACTTAAGTGACTTAACGGTTGTCTTCCGTAGAGTCTACTATATCTGAAGATGCCTCGGGTTGAAGCGAAACACGTGTTGTTTGCAAGATGGAAAAGTGGTAGTGTGTGTTTGGTATTGTGTATAGTGGTTGGTGGGTGGAGAGTTGCTGACGGCCGTTTTTCGGTAAGTTCCATGTAAATCCACTTCATCCAGCAGGAAAACACACATTATTAATTTTCTTATCGCGGATCTTAGCTAAGTAAAAGTATTAAATGTCCACATACTAAATTTAAACGATATATAAACGTTACTTTGCTTCCTATTTTATATTATTTTTATTCAAATTCAATTATAATAAAATTAACAAATATTACAAATGTTTTTGTGAATATTGAGATTTTAAGTATTAGAAATGTAACCTTCAACTTGACGACGATTAAACGAAACAGATATAAATTATGATATAATTGTATTTTTAATGGTGGGATTTAAGCCTTATTTTATGCCGGAAACGAAAGATCTTGAGATATATTGGTGGAAATTACAGTTTACAGGGTCTACAAGGAAAATGAAATTACTATATATGATTTAGTACTAAATTGAAAATATTCTAGGCAGTTATCAATAACACAAAAAGCTCCTTTAATTTTAACGGTAACTAAGACAGCTAAAAAGAGTTAAGAAACCGAATGTAATGTTTGAGTGCATTTTAAATTACGAAATACGAATAATATTATAAGTAATTTCCTATATATAAATATAAAAAAATATTTGTCATGTTAAAATTTTCTATATCTTAAAAGTCATAAACTGTTTTTTAATTAAATAATCAATGAAATCATATCCGCCAATATATAAATAAATAAATACGATATAAACTATAGTGTGTTCATGCACGAAACGGTACTTTTATTTGTGACTGATTGCTTACTAAAGTCAATAGAATTAAGCCCACCGCTGTAAATGGTGCATATATGCCTGTGATCAGGTCAGCACGAGGCAAACATAATCTAAACAATTTATCAAAATAGCCACCGTCCATGGACTTCCTAGAGCTTTGAAACTTCATCTATCCTTTGATAACTATATCAGTTTTTAAAAGAAGTGATGTATTATCTGAGTGCCATGAAACTTTGGGAATTTATTGAACGAAGATTTCTGGAATAGTACAGCTATCCTATGACAGGTGACGCGCGTATATGTGCACTAATATTGAATGTCCTTTTTCTGATATAGCAGGAACTCGAGATTAGGTAAGCTAAATAATAATATATACAAAACAACCAAACTTCGTGGTTCTAATAACAGTAACAACAAAATCTTCTTATTTTTATACCTGTCACTACCCAATAAAAAAATTCTCACAATCATTAAATGACCAAAAACTAAAATATTGGCATGAAAAAAAAAACATGGCTGCCTCGTATGTTTAATGTATACAGATAACTAAGTTTCTTGGAAATTACAGTACCAGCAACATTATGCGGTGGAGAAGTTCGACATTTCAAAGGTAACGCAACTTTAAATGGGTTAGGAGTAACGGTCTTCATTAATCATCGAGGTCAAAATCGGTACAACATCAATAACGCATAACTGAACATTCTTAGTAATTGATTCGTCATCTATTTCATCGGTTCTTACCATTTGCTCTGATTTACAAAATTAAAAAAAATCAGGGAAACATTTAAAAAATTTTTACACGTACAATTAACTTGGGAACATAATGTTTAATAGTATATCGTGTAAACTTCCAGAAATACAGAAACCCGTGCCCAGCAATGGGAAATGTATGGGCTGTAAAAGAAATCTTTCTAATTGAATAACTTTAAATACAGTGATGCCGAATATTTTGATTATACTATCATCATAAATACTGGACGAAAACAAAAGGCATCATAATTGGATGATCATGTCTTTTGTTGTTGTATATTTGTATCATCAAAACATTATTTACAGTCAAGTCTAAAATTTATTCATGAGCGTTTTATAAAAGGAATTAAACGGATTTATAATCCTATACAAATTAATTCATTCTATCGTATTTGACCTTCCAAATTGGTATGTTTAGACATACAAATTTGTAACATCAATCTTAACCAGGCGTATTAATTACTTAAAAGTTCTATATTGTACGTAAAGCTGAACAGGAAAAATCGGTACATCGACCTGCATTAAAATACCTTTCCCATAAAGACGTCCCCGTTTCAGCTTCTCGGAAGCATAACAAAGATCCTGTACTGTGACTCATTCTAGTAAAGCCTTCAATTCATACAAGAAATAAACAACAAGCAAAAGCAAAAATATCCGATTTTCCGAACTCATTAGGGAATTTGTATCAAAGTTGGTGAGCCGTAAACTTTTTATTTTGTCAGTTATAGCCTTAATATATTACACCGAACCGAACCGGATAGTATATGGCATTGTAAATGGTTTACACCATATAATTGGGCTTTCATCGTACTTTTAAAAGATGATTGTCATTTTGACTCTGCCCAATAAATATCTATCATCGTACTTTAGAAACAATGAAACTAAAGTGCAGTTAGTGTTACTTTGATGAATGACATGCAACCTTATATATACAACCAACAAAAACAACAACTATTCGGTTGGAAACTAAGTAATTGCGGATTTCACTCATAGATGGCTTCAGTTGAATTTTTAGGTTTGCAGACGTGGTACAAATGTAAAACACATTTTGTTATTTGATAGTTGGCAATTCAGCTGTCAATCAGTAAAAAAAGTTTTTTGATCGGTTGCGTAGTTTTCGTTTGGCGTTCGTTGAAAAATGGAAAATCAAAAGGAACATTTTCGTCATATTTTGCTGTTTTATTTCCACAAAGGGAAAACCGCATCGCAAGCTCATAAAAAGTTATGTGCTGTTTATGGTGACGAAGCCTTAAAAGAACGGCAGTGTCAAAATTGGTTTGCCAAATTTCGTTCTGGTGATTTTTCCCTCAAAGATGAAAAACGCTCTGGTCGTCCAGTTGAAGTTGATGACGCCCTAATCAAAGCAATAATCGATTCGGATCGTCACAGTACAACACGTGAGATTGCAAAGAAGCTTCATGTATCACATACATGCATTAAAAATCACTTAAAACAACTTGGCTATGTTCAAAAACTCGATACATGGGTTCCTCACGAACTGAAAGAAACGCATTTAACGCAACGCATTAACAGCTGCGATTTGCTAAAGAAACGTAATGAAAATGATCCATTTTTAAAACGACTGATAACTGGCGATGAAAAATGGGTTGTTTACAACAATATCAAGCGGAAAAGATCGTGGCGCAGGCCAGGTGAACCAACTCAAACAACATCAAAACCTGATATTCATCAAAAGAAGGTTTTGTTATCAGTTTGGTGGGATTACAAAGGAATTGTCTACTTTGAACTCTTACCACCCAACCGAACGATCAATTCTGATGTCTACATTGAACAACTAACGAAATTAAACAATGCAGTTGAAGAAAAGCGGCCCGCATTGACAAATCGAAAAAGTATTGTATTCCATCATGACAATGCAAGCCACACACATCTTTGCCCACTCGCAAAAGTTATTGGAGCTTGGTTGGGATATTTTGCCACATCCACCATATAGTCCTGACCTTGCACCATCTTATTACTTTTTGTTTCGATCTTTACAAAACTCCTTGAATAATAAAAATTTCAATAATGACGAGTATGTCAAATCGTACTTGATTCAGTTTTTTGCTAATAAAAACCAGAAGTTTTATGAACATGGGATTATGATGCTACCTGAAAGATAGCAAAAGGTCATTGATCAAAATGGGCAATACATTACAGAATAAAGCTATTTAGCTCCATGAAAAAATTGTCTTTGATTTTCTAAAAAAAATCCGCAATTACTTAGTTTCCAACCTAATATTATACAACTCTGAGTTCCTCTCTTTCAAAGCGTTATTGAAAACAACAAGCAATTGATATATGTATATCACATTTTGAAGTTTCTTTTTTGTTTATTCAATGTAAATGGCTTACTGCATCTGATACCTTCATAAACTTACAATTTAAAAAATTGAGTTTAAATTGTATAATCCAACTGTCAATTCAACACAATAAATAAAAGAACATCTCATCCATATCATTTCTACTTTTTTCTACTTAGTTGGGGCGGAAAGTTGTCAGTGCCCAACTATACAGTTGGATTCGCCGAAGAGGCGTGTAGGTGTCCACGGTACAGTCGCACGTCATCCTTCATATGCCAAATTGCCTGTTCCCGTAATTTATATTCGGGGTCGCAAATACACTTGAATGAAACATTAGAAAGGTGAATGCAATTGTATAGCTACGTAAAACAAATCACATGTGGGTGTCGTACGAGATCAATAGCGAAAAATGTAGCTAGTATGAGTGTGTGTATATATGTACACACATATATGAACATATGTATAGTGCATGTGCACTATGGTAGCTGTGTGTATTTTACATAAAGGACAAGACTAATACAACTGTCAAGTATATTTAATTATATAAACACTGTACCTACCATTTAGAATCACTTAACAATAAATGAAATAATAATAAGGAATAAAATTAATAGACATAATAAATCAATTGGCAATTGAACACGGAAAATATTTTTTTCGCACGCGGTCATAATTTGTAAAAATGACGCATCACAATTCTTATGTTTGAATCCATCGAAAGTACTGCTTTCGAATGCTGCTTTCGCTTATTTATATATTTGTTTTAAAAAAAGGAAATCGTGACACATCACGCGACAAATAACTGACACAATATGCAACGGTGCGAGTAGTGATCAAGGTCGCGAGGCTTTACAAAGTACAAAGCCGTTTGAAAATAAAAGTGATCACGGTTTACGCACATCGTGAATATATTCAGATTGCTTGAGTTTTCCGTCGGATTTGCACAATGAAAGCAAAATAACACCCACACTTTGATACCGATTACGTCGTTAGCAAAACTTCCTGCCATTTGGATTTCATAAAAGAAAAAAAAATGTAGATTCATTAAGGTTAACCACGTGTCATTAAATATAACCGAATAAGCGATAGCATCTATTATTATTTCATTTAATTCATTACGTTAACCGACACGTACCGAATTAATACTTCCGCGTACAAATATTCACCGAAAGATTGCGTGCTGCGCTTAATGCGATGTGTTGAAAATGAGGGCGGGTCTATACATTCCTTATAAATATAACCAATTGTCAACTTGTTTATCTAGCTATTGTGCTATCCCTCTAAGTCAGCTACTATAGACAAACGTTGTTTCACTATTACATTCAATCAAATTATAGCTTGCGTATTTGTCCTTGAACAACCACACTGATAAGTCTCGTTTTCCTTAATGAAACACAATGGTATGCGTTGCACAGTTTAAATACCAATGTTTAGTATTTTAATTTCTGTCGAAAAAGGAAATAGCAGACTTGAATTAACATAATCAACACTCAGCCGTCACGATTTCTCTTTATATCATAAGCTAAACATATAAACAGGCGGAATATGCATAAGTGTAACTGCATCGCGTTGAATTAATTATCAATAAAATGTTATGTAAAAATGCTAATAAATCTATATAGATGGTAGATACTTAATTGACTTCAAACTCCAGCATCTCGAAAAGGGCTTCATCAATTTACAACATGCCTTGGTTTCGCCACATAACTTCCCTACATCGTTTTGACATATAAACATGTGTGGATCTAACTCCTAGATACGAACAAATTGTGTAATGTATGTCCCAATTATATGTTTATCTTTTACCGTTATTCATTTTTTTATCATCAGTATGCCACGAACATATATATAGGTGTGTTAGCGATTAGCTGTGTCTGACTGGGGGCTCAAAGTTGCATCTTAACTATTTATTTTTTTAATATGAACTAATATGTACTAGCTATGTAAGAGAAAAAACGAATGGCCCACTTTAATGTATGAATGTGTGTTTGTGAGTGTATGTGTGGGTGTGTGTGCGATGCCTATAAGGTAAAAGTACTAGTTGTCCAGATTAGAGAAAATTTTCTACGGAAACAATGGTAAACAACTTATTCTGTAAATGAATGGTGAGAATCGATGCATTGAGACATTATTTAAACATTATCTGTATGTACCAAGACCACTTTTTAAGAAAATTAAATCATACAATTTTGAGAATTATATTTAAGAATTCGATACATGTTTTACTAGTTAACCATCTTAAGAACGAATTTTATGAATGACCACGTCTGTTCGTCAATAGTTAACCACTTACCAGGTATACACCAATGTAGTTTGTACTATAAAGATTGTACAAACGTCAGACATAAACGATGTAAATAAAAAGTGTGAAATGAAAATTTATATCGTACAGAATTAATATTTCATTTTTGTATGTATAATACAAAAGTACCAGCAATACGAAACTGGTAAATCAGCTGCAGGCATTTTTTCCATCCATTGACCGAAATTTATATTTAAAACTAAAGGATATCCAAATTTGTTTAACATAGGCGATTTCCCTTTCATTTCGTATTTAAGAGTAATCCTTGAAACTCCCAATTTACGTGCTGCTGCTGGCCTTTATGGCACATGTTTGAAAGGGGACATCTTCAATTATCGTCTCTTCAGAATAAATTCCAAAACAACCCTACACCGAAAGTATTTCTTGATTTATAGTGAAATAATTTCCGAAATGAAAATTAATTAAATGCATTTTATGATCCGTGTTCGTGGTGTCATATACAATACATACATATATATCGTGTCATGCCTCTTTCCCGTAGGGGGTAGGCAGAGACCACAGATCTCCATCTGCTACGATCTCGGCATACATATATACGATTTCCTTGCATCCTCCACACTCATCACTCTCCTCATGCAAGCTCGTCGCTTAACTCTTAATCTACATGACTGTATTAAAACGGTGACATTGGTCAACAATTGACATTGGATGCCTGGATGGGTTAATAGACATGTGGCCATCGAATAGAAGCCAGTATGCTATAACATGTTAATTTGTTGTTTAGTCATGTTTCTGTTTCCTTTTAAAAAGCTATCTCTACAACTGGAGAGAATTTAAGTGAGAACTCAAAATCGTACATTAAACATTGACTTCAGAGTGTCCAAGAGTCGTGTTATATAAGCATCGATACTTTGAACAAAAAGTCCAAAAATATATATATTTCCATTAATAATAATAAAACCTCGAAGATAATGTTACGATATAATTTCAAACGATTTGTTATATCGAGAATTTCTATACAAATTTTTTCTTGTTTAATAAGAAAACTATTGATAACGTTAAATATTTATTGAACTATTTAATTTTTTTTTAAGTTTCGCATCAAATTAGCCTTTGAATTATAATTTTATCTCCTTTGTGTTATTAAGTTTCTTTGTGGGGTTCATAAGAGGATTTTTAATTTCTGAAAGTTTATGACTGTAACGCGCGAATTCGTAAATCAAAACCATTAGGGTAAGGTGTTATAAAGTTTTAAAAAATACATTATATGGATAAAAAAAATCATTTTGTATCCATGTAGTAATCAAATATGTTTTTAAATAGTAAATATTAATTAAATATCAAATTCAAATAGTAATCAAATGTCTGAATCTTCTTTACATAGAAAAGGATCCAAAGACATTTAATGATCTAAAGGGACATATGGGACTCACCAAAACCAATAGAATAAGTGTAAACTCGATGGAGGTTATTAGTAAAAGTTGAAGAGCATCAGTATCTCCCTCCTTACCAAGTTGAAATTATCAAATTGTTGTATTATCGCGGGAATTCAATATGTATGCAAAGTTTCGTAGGAATCGGTTTTGTAGAAGAAGTTAAGAAAATACCGTCGCAAAATTTGAAATAAACGTAAAATACGGGATAAAGTTCAAAAAAAAAAATGGTTGTTTTAGGCCAATACAAAATCCTCAAACTTGCCGTACACTAAACATTATACAGGTGTGCGACTCTTAGCTTTTTTTTGTATTGAAATTAATATGGATAATTAACTGTACTAAGGGAAGCAAAACGTAACAAAAACAATGGTGCCTAAAAAGTTCGTAACAAATTTTGCTTAAGACATCGTCGACCGCTGATGAGTCAAGGCGTAGTTAACTGTATTGGTCTCGGTGTGCTCTCGCTCTGATTACCCACATTTCACGGATTACATTACCCACATTCAATGCGCCGTGGACTCATTATGCAGCATGTATGTCTTTTGTCTTACCATATATGGCAGCCGTAAAAAAGTTGTGTTGTTAATGTCATAGAGTGTATAACAATCCTCTTTCTAAATTCATGAGTAACTGGTAATTCTCTTAGAACTGAATTTCACAAACGATCTTTGAATGGACATAATAATATCTAATTGTATTTACTTAATAAGTTAAAACTTAATTGGATTAGTGGCGAAGTTACTGTTTTCAAAATCGGTCATACATTCGATAACTGGATCAATATATAAATACATGTTTGACCTACAGGTAATTATTCCGTCTATATTTAGTCTGGGTACCCCGCCAATTTGCCTTGAACAAGCAAGGTGGGTTAATAAACACATTCCTTCAGAAATGGGGAGACGACATCCCTAACCGGGAGACATAAATGGGCTGTAAAAACAGACATAAATACTGTCATCAAACAACGTATATGTGTGTAATGCCTTTGTTCTTGCAGATGATGATCCTTTAAGTAGTTAAAAAACACTATTAACACGCAGTCGCGAGTTACAAATACATTAGAATCGTAAGCGAATGTGAAAGAGATTTCTTCGTTTCACGAAACACAATTCTCACTTCGGCAGTAGGAACAATACAAATTAATTATGTGTATAACGTCTTTATGACCCACATAAGGCCCAGTTATAGACACAAGGGCTACCTACGCTCACTAGCACAATGTGACAATGTGTTATTCCACGAGGCGACACGCATTAACATCGTGTTGATAACCACCCTCCGCAAAGTGTTCCCAATTTCGATTATAATAACGAATATTACGAATATTTTTTTAACCGTCTCAGGTTAAGGATAAGAATTAAGAGTAGAAAAGTTTTTTCATAAAGAGTCATGACTTTATTTAGTAAAATTCGTCTGAGAACCATTCCTTAATTTTGGTCATACTTAAAGCCGCAGTTAAATAACACACTCATTACAAATAATACCATCGCACTGAATATCAAAGGCTTCCAATTTGTTATCATTGACAAAGTGTAATAATAAATAAACGTTTTTTTTAACGTTGGTATTACCAACATCACTTTGAATATGTTTAAACGTATTTTCGAGGTATTTCATATTGACGCCAATTAGCCTTCTAATTATAAATTAAGTATCCAAATTTGAGTGACAGGTAATAGCAAAAGTGAAAATTGTGATACGCTTTATAATTTACGGTGAAAGGCGGTAACAGATTACAAATTGTATTAAAATGAACAAAATATTAAGCTGACTTATGCGGTTACTTAATCTATGTCGCTGTACAAACGGTTACCGAGTAAAATTACAAAAAAAGAAACGTTACATTTTGTGTTCAGCTTTTAAGAAAGTTGAATTAATATATTTTTAAGAGTTGAGTACGTACTATTGCATAGTATATAAGTGATTACAAAAGATGATGATGAAGATCGAAAGATGTGACAATGGTCTGGTCAAGTTTGTCAAAGAATAATCAATCAATACCACATCTTACAAGGGAAGGGCACGACTTGTGAATCTCTTATATCTCGGTGTAATGATAGTACTCTTTCAATATTACTTCAGCATGGCCAGCCAATTTTGAGAAAAGCGCTAGATAGCGCGACTAAGGTGTGACAGAAACTGGATGAGTGAAATCGAGCTAGTTGACGCATCTCAGGGGAAGTCTATGTCCCTAGGGAATTGACTGCCGAAGGCCGTTTGTTATTAATGTTGATGATGATGATTTTAAAACAGCAATAGCGTAATTAGATTCACCATCGCATTTATGATCTATTGATATGATTTATGATATTTATTTTAGTAAAATACATTACTTCAGAACCGAATGCAATTCATAAAACACAAGTATAGCTTAGATGATGATTAACAAAAATTGTAGTACGTTAAAAGCATGGCTACTCATTTTTAAAGATATTTTAATTGCAAAAACAAACCAAGGGCTATATTTGGATATACACTACCACTTAAAAGTATTTGGCCACCCAGTAAAATAAATATTTTGTAAAAATTTGGAGTCAAACTACCTTATAATCATTTGAAGTATTTATTAACAATATTTTAGACATTATACATACTGCAGCCTTTAAATTTTAGACACATCATATGTCCTTTGTTTTTAATGACAGCTTCACATAGCTTTGGCAACCTAGCTACTAATTTTTCCAATATTGTATCGGTTATCTTCTGCCATTCGTCTTGCAGTTTTCTACACAAGAGATGTAGGACAACATTTTCGCACTTGTCTATTCCGCTAATCCCACAATAGTTCTATTGGGTTTAAGTCTGGGGACTGCGGAGGCCATGAGTTTCAATACATTGTTGTTCTTTTCCTTTTAATAAGTCCTTGCATAGTCTTGACGTGTATATAGGACCATTATCCTGTTAAAATAATAAACTCCGCAGCAATTAAACCGATTCCATCCTTCAGGAATATGCACTATTTTCTAATGTTTTTTTTTAATATTCCTTGAATTCGCACGAAATTTCTAACAACGGAGTCACCAAAACAACCCCAAACTGTCACAGACCTTCCGCCGTGTTTAATTGAAGCCATAGTACAAGCGTCGTTCACCCTTTCGTTCGACTGCCATCGTACTAAAACTCTTTGTTTGGATTCAATACCTTTTCCCTATCTGCTGTTGGCCGATTCTTGTGTTTTCTAGCCCAATTATGTCTCTTCTTCTTATTGTTTTAAGAAGTATTTTGAGACCGCTTTACATCCCTTAAGCCCTACGCCAAAGAGTTTTCTTTTGTCTGTGGATACACTGGCTGGTTTATCACGTCCCTTATTGAAGTGTGCTGCTATTTCGGTTGCAGATAATCGTCTATCCCGTTTGCTTTTAATAACTATATTCAAATCTTCAACCGAAGTTGTAGCTTTCGGTGTGCCTAGGTGACAATTGGTGCAACTTGTTCCTTCAAACGCAATTTTTTAACAATGCAGTCAACAGTTTCTTGGTATCTTCTGTAGTCTTAAAATCTCACGATTACTTTTACTAGATTAATGAAGGTATTATGGCTCTGATATCTTGGGAATGTTCCTTAGTTTTACCCGGTTTCTTCAAAAAACAAAACTCAGAAATGCAAAACAAAGAAATGTTATATATTAGACTTTAAGTGTTGAGATACGGAGAACATATTTTCAGATAAAATGACATCAGATAACTGACATAACAATATTTCTAGTAGTTATTCTACAATTTGGTTTTGTTTATTTATCAAAAACTTAATTAAAACAAAACAACCACTTTAAAAATGAACTTCAAAAAATTCCGACAAGAACACTATCTTGGTTTTATGACCAGGAGTCGGCAAATAACAATAAGCTGTTTACCTTTTTACTGTAGATAAGTATTTCGCGGTGAGATACGAACCTAATAAAATTATTTTAAAGATGTATTGTTTGTAATTTCAGTAAAAATGCAGGTGGTAAATACTTTTGAGTGGTACTGTACATCAAGCTAATACAATATTTTTTTCATATTTCTGTTCTAATATGCGTAGTCTTACTTTTTATCAGTCTCGTTTGCCGCATTCTATAAGGAACAAGTCAGTTGTTATACGTTTTTATTTACCTACATATATAAGTAAAAGTGAACAGTGACATTTTCAATTCGTTTGTAAGGGTACAGCTGTTTTAATTTGGGTTATGGCCAACCAATTGGCAATAAAGATATGTATTCTAATATAAGATTTGCCTTTTATAAAACAATTCAAACTTATTTTAGAGATTGTTTTTATGATGACAAATTAAATTTTTATGATGAAAAATTAATATATTTTCAGGCATCGACGAATACAGTGCGCTTAAATAACTACTCAACAGGCGTTAAACGATATGTGGAGGTCATATTCACTCATGTGTTAGAACCATGATAAAAATACAGAAACTAAGGGACAGGTTAAAGCTATAATATATAAAAGGGTAAAATGTATGAAAAATCAACAACGCTTTGATGTTGTTAAATTATATGTAAAATATAAAAATGTAATTGATTACGTTACTCATAATACCTATTGTTCTAGTCGACATAATGAATAAAAACCTTTTTTTTTTTCTAAAATATTTCACGATGCCCAATTTATTAATAAACTCACCAATCCAATCAATGTATGCCAACTTCGTATGCAGACTGTAATTGTATAGATATCATAATGATTATATTCTACAAGTCAATTCGGCTTCAAAGATATCTTGAGATAGATATAAGCGATTATTCAGAATTTACTTAAATCTGCACGCCGCAAACACATTTTTTTATCATCCGGATTTTCTTTAACGGACGTTTATTCAGGTGATATAAAACTGTATCTATGTCACTGTACAATGTATGTATATAATGTATATTTAATGCTGTATGTTTCCATTAAAAACTGCACTTCCCATTGACAACAATGTCTTTGCGGTAATGGTTTAGATTCTAGATAAGCTCGTGTGCAAATTAGTTCAACCCACAGTTGTCGTTTAATAACGAACCATAATTTATATTTAGAGTAAACTTGTATATTTATTTTTAGTTTAATCAAACACATTCTATACAATAGTCTAATCCTATACATATTAATCTAAATTACGTTATTGGTGTACTGTCCATTTAACGAATTGTTAATTATAAAAATGAAAAGTAACTACTACTATTAAATTTAAGTGAAAATAAGATTACACGATTGAAAAAAATTAGCTCACGGTGCCTTGAATTAGAGGTAAATATATTGACAAATGTTTCATTATGAAAGCATTAATTCTTTAATTATTTTACTAAAACTTCTATAGACTTTATCATTTAAAGCTAATTTACAAATAATGCATTACTAGATATGTCCGGGCTTCAAGAACGATTTTAGTAAGAAAAGATTTGAAATGTATAAATTGATATTCAAGTTTTCTAAATTACACACTTGAAAAAGGTAATTTAGCCATTAGCATAATGCCTAAATACAATGCACTTATGTGGAAATAAAACCTTAAACGACCAATCCAATGTTTTATAAAAAATAAAGTAAGATTAATAATACTGAAATTGTTAATACGAGTATATCAAAAAGTCTAGAAAAAAATGGGAATCATTAATTAATTGCAAATAAAAGCGTGAACACACTCATTTCCACCGACCGACCGGTATTTGATTGTAACAACTAAGCGTAAATGAATAGAGAGCTGTTATAATTCGCAGTACTGACACCACCCACACAGCACATGCTTGCGCGCATCCAGTCGGAACAATGCTTGCTGGTTTACTTTCTCGATTGACTCATACTGATTAATTGCGTACGTCTGCGAATCAGATTAAAAGCTCTCAATTATCGTAGCGATGTAATGGTCAAAGGAAATATTTCCTTTTTAATTAGAGAGCCGATGACCAAGACGAAATCTTTTACTGCGTTTAGAACGAAATTATTCGCCCAATTGCTGCCAAATTATATAAAAGTAGTTCATTCCTGTACATACACAATGATTTCTATATAAACACTATGTATCACTTTTTAACAATCGAAACAGAAACTAACGCGCATACCACTTGGTAACAACAATAGATGAAAGACAGAAGTACGATATACCAAATCATTCTATTATTAAACTTCAAGATTAAATCGATTCTTTGGATTGACATTTATTAGAGAACTTATCCACACAATACAGGTGTCCCATTGCACAATGAGGTTAGAAACATTAATAAAAAGAACTACAAAAGATATAAAAGAAGTCAAACACTTTTACGAAGAAAATAGGTGCGTGCGGGTTATACTCTAATAGAATTTACTTATTGAATGTAAATATTATTAGAGTACACGGAGGAAATACTAAGATGCATTTACATGGAAAACTTCAATCCTGCACAATTTTCCGCGTTCGAGCCTAGGGAATGCTGCGTGTTCATAGTTTTATAAATATGAATTAACAATACGATATATATATATATATATATATATATATATATGTATATATATATATATATATATATATATATGTATATATATATATATATATATATATATATATATATATATATATATATATATATATATATATATATATATATATATATATATATATATATATCTATATATATATATATATATATATATATATATAGAATCAGATGTTTAATACAGCAAAAAAATATATAACAAATGAACATAATCAGCTAAACAGACTTGGTCGAAAAACCCTCTCTTACTCTCAATGACTGCTTTCACCAGTTGCGGCATACAGGCAATCAATTTATCGATTGTCGCTTAAGTAATATTGTTTTAACTTTCATCTAAAGCCTTCCGCGTGTCTTCTTATAAAGAGGGACATTTATTATGAACATTTCTCTTTCCATAAAAGTTAAATCAAGGTATGATTTTGAGGTGATGACTTTGAGGTGGCCTTATCATGTTGTTCAACACGCCATTTGTATGGCATGATATATATATATACATATATATATATATATACATATATATATATATATATATACATATATATATGTGTGTGTGTGTGTGTGTGTATATATGTGTGTGTGTGTGTGTGTGTGTGCGTGTGCATGTGTGTGTGTGCGTGTGTGTGTGTATATAATATTATTGGATCCATAAGCGAAGGAAATCAAGTTGACGTTTAAAATTAATCATTTAATGAAATAAATAAGTTATTATATTACCCATTAATCTACAGGCAGCTTGATTAGTTTTTATAACTATGCACAAATTAATTCCAGCAATAATATTATACAATATAATAAGCAATAATTGTTTTAGGAGAGCTTTTAGTAAGCTTTGAGGAGACACAGGACAACAACGACAAGGGATTCATAATGGAACAATTTGCCATTAATTACTTTATCTTTTATCTCATTACAAATAATATTTTACAATAATCATATTATCTTGGAACAACACCTCACAACTGGAGTCCTTTAGTTTAGTAATCGAATAACATATTGGATAATAAACTTTGATATTCGATAAAAAAATGTCTGATATATATGTATAAATCAAGTCTAGTGACTATGTAACCAACAGTGTCAAAAAGAATAAAAGCCCAGCGCCTGAGCTTGGAAATAAGCAAGGGCTAACAACAGATCGTTACTATACGGCAACTAGATAATTTGTATGACTAATGCTGTTGTGATATGACGGACTGCGTTAGCGCACGTATGCATTAATGGACGGACGTATGTCGCACCGTTGACCCTCGACTCACGCCGGGTTCGATGCCCGCGCGCCCTGCGCTCTCTGCCGCGTCACAACTTCCTCGATCTCAGCCGTAGACCATGTAACTTGAAATAACTGTCTATTTTCCATAAATTTTCACGTTGGTCATTTAGGAGTTATTTGATTTTAAAATTGTTTATATAAAAATTCAACAATCACAACCAACAAGTAAATATAATTTAATTTCTAATAGTTAATTTATTTTGTAAATAGCAAACAGTAGTGGTAGAACCGCGCTGCAGATGAATACTTTTTCAACAATGGCATATTATTTGTTTGTAGCACGAATAGGCCGGCTCGTTCCAGGAAGTACCACACTCCCGCAGAAAACCGGCGGCTGAGTGGTAGCTTAGCTACCGCGCTTCGTCCGCTGAGCGGTTGAGTTCCGGAGGCCCAACAATCTCCGTCGTCCTCTTCCTCTCTCATAATGATACTTTCCTTAAAGGCCGGCAACGCCTACTACCGGGTACTGCCTACGGCACTGCGGATTTTTAAGGGCGGCATTGATTGCTTTCATCAGGTGACACGCCTGCTCGTTTGTTGTCCTATCCCATAAAAAGTCCCAAGAGTTACAAAAAGCTTTAAGAAATTTAATCATCTAGAGACATTTTTTTTTCGAAATACGATTAAACAAAATATCATTTTTATTGCCTTATCCTGTTTTTCAACCTCATTTGCTATTATTAATAGGGGCATGTCCTGCCTCGTAATGATAATAAATACGTAGTCACAACTAAGTAACTTAGTAGCAGTTTATGTTGTTTTTTACCTTGTAGAATGCAACAAATCAGAAAAACCTTAAAAAATTGCTAGAATTTTGTCGTGAAAATATTTTCCGTCTTTCACTTTAGAAGTTCATGTATCTAGTATTGCTTTTAAGTGAAAAAACGTTTAATTTCGCATTCGCATTAATTGCATCTCGCAAGACGACCTGGTGCACCTGCTAGCAATTAAATAAAAGTATGTGCAGAAAATAACCAGATACTAGAACCTGTCACATAAAGAGAAACTAGACGGATTGCTGTACACTTGGCGGTCACAAATCATGAACTCGTAACACCTTCGACTACTTGAAAATTTATAAATAAATTACTTCGAGAAACAACAAGCTCGTTATATTGTTATTTTTGTGGAAAGTGGAATCCGTGACACGCCTAGCGTGTCCACTGTCTGTGGACGCTGCTATTTAATATATGATTAACGTGCTACCGTTATTTCCAAGCACATTGCGAATTGCGTGATAATCTAACATTACTTATCTGTATTGTGAAATCTCAACTATGAGCAAGCACACGATTAATTTCGGTTGTTCTTTTGTCTTACAGCCATAAGTGCAAGATTAGTTGACAGTATAAAGGATAATGTTGATAATAATAATATTTATTTCAGAGAACACTACACTACGTCTAATAAACAATTCACAATAAAGATCATGATGATCTGTGTGTGTGTGTGTGACAAATAAAAATACATGTTATACAACTAAAATTTTAGTTGTGACTTTTACACGTTTTATGAAATAAAAACTCAAGCTTAGGATGGGAAAGCAAAAGATACAAAATATATAATATAATAAACATTGCTAGAAACAATCTTTGGTCTCAGCACACAAGCAATAATTAGGTCGTTTTAATACATACTTGTGTGCGTGTGCTTACGTGCATGCGTGTGTGTGTGTGTGTGTGTGTGTGTGTATGTGTGTGCGTGTGTGCATTTGTACTAAAAACGACCATTTATTGTAATAAACTTGTGGTAAAATCATAAATCATTTTATATGGGGTATCCTTGTTGTATTGTTATGCTTACAAGGCAAGCATTGAGATCGAAAAGACAGAATGGCATTGAACGAGGAGAGGGAGTCAACGTAACTCAGGAACCGGTTCACTAAACGATGCTGTACCCACTCGGATGGATGTAGTCTTTTAAAAAAAGACAGTGGACATTTTTGTCACCTTAAAATAACATTAAACACGTGACGACCGCCATAAGATGGAATATGGTCAATAAGACCAATTGCTTGAAGCGATGACATAACCACGATAGTTGAGACTATGACCAAGAACAGCTTGACTTTAAGAAAAATAAAGTGCATAGGTATATATGCTGTATGTAAACAGACACATGATATCGCCATACACAATGGATATCGCAATTTATTGGCAGCGGATATGAAGAATAAAGAGTAACCGGGCGGTTCCAAATGTCAACATTATAAGTGGCAGCTATTCAACAAATCAAAGTCGCATTACACATTTGTAATCATTTCAAGATTATTTTCTTTCTATGTCAATCGTACGGAGCAATAACAACGTATCCGTCGTCATTACAGCAGAGATCTCTTTGAACAGAGAATGTTTGTCGTATGTGCCTAATCTACTGTATTGTCACCGACCTAAACATTCTTAGGATAAGCAATTAATTTTACTGTCACATTAATAAGGTATCAAGGCAGTTTAGTGTTTAAATATCTTTAATTAATGCACCATCATAGAAATTAATGCCGTAAAATTGTCACTTTGGGTACGAAACCTATGGTTTAAGTAGCATGAAGGATCTGCATGCCTCCTAAGATGCAAGTCAAAAATATGTATGTCCAAGCACATGGTAATTGTACAGATCAAATTGGAGATCACCAGTCGCGCGCTCGGCGTACACTATTTACATAAGTTATCCACGGCACCTGTCCTCTCCGTACTTGGTTTCATATATATAAATTGTGTATTGCAACTTAAATTGTTTGACCTACCACAGTCAGTATATTAATGAAATATTACAAAAGGAAAAAGAAAAATCATCATCACTTGTTTTTAAACTAGCAATACTAATAATAGTTTAAATTTCTGAGTACCCACCCAGCAGCATATGTAAAGAGACTCTCATACTTATATAATTATACTTTTAAAGCTTATAACATTAATTGTAAAAAAAATCTACAACGCTATTTCGACGGTACATGGAGACGCGGCTAACGTGCTTAAAGAGGCCCTGATGATACGCAAGTGACGAGGCAACGAGGTCAGTTGCGTTGCTTTATTGTTAAAAGCAACAGGATATGAAGAATGACCTCGACTTCTCTATATCAAAACGTTTGAACGGGAGAAGGAAATAATTTTCTTTAATGATCATTACCTTGCCAGTGTCAAAATATAAACGGTGCATGAAACATTTGTTTATTAATCATACGCAATGTTTATGCGTATGATTAATAAATCGTCATGTTTAATGATATCTTATGACCCCAGAAACATTTTGAAAAAGAATATTTGCTTGTTAAATGTATGGTAATTTAAACGAGAAAAAATCTCAAAGTTCTTATTTTTATTTATTCATGTTTAAATTTGTTAAGCGAAATGATTCCATACGTTAAAGTCCGTAGGGCCCTAGGGTGCAGAGACAATTCAATAGATATTCACACACAGAATAATATTAAATAATTCTGTTCGATATATCTGGGTAAACAAAAATTTGCAAATTCCAACTACAAAAACTAAATATTTTATATTTCAACAAAAATTATTTCACTCTTATTTTATGGGATTATTAAGTGACGTTTGAAATTACATACATACATTTTGTCAAACCTGTTTCCCATAGGGGAATGCAGAGACCATAGATCTCCATCCGCTACGACTCCGGCACACTTTCCTTGCTTACTCCACACTCATCCATCTTTTCATCCATCCTTCCTCTCACATTCATCGTAGCGAAACGTTCTCCGTTAGTCGCTTCTCCGCGTCCGCGCTTTCGCTCAGGACGTGACGGGTGGCGAACCACGTCGCCGTCATTTTTAACAAATTAGGTTTATTATAGTTCCTCATAGTGAATCCCACGAGGCCGCAAGGAGAATGGAGGTCAGCCCCAGCAGAGCCCTGCATGCTGAGGTAAGGCACTATAGTACCCGGAGGAGCCCGATCCCGAGACGGTTGGCACGCTTGCGACTAAGCTTGCCTCTAGCCACGTATCCATTGGCACGGCAGACCGTGGATTGGCGGACAGGAAGGGAAAAGGATAGAGAAGAAAGGGAAGGGCAGTGGAAAGGAAAGATGAATTTACTCAGGATGATAGGTATATGATACTACCGCAACGGAAGATAAGGAGTGATACGGTACATTTGAGATTAGAGTATAAGAAACTTCTATTTACACTATCTTGATGATTGTGTGAATAAAAGTTTAGTAGTAGGAGAGTAGATTGATGATATCTATAATATCTGACAATTTTTAATCGTTTGTGGTTGGTTTTTGTACGAGTCGATATGTTTATTTATCGATAATACAAAACGCACTAGCGAAATGACATGTCAAAATAAAAAAAAGTAAATAGTGCTTTATGTGCGTGAAAGTCTTAAGTGTGATGTAATTATAAATCCATGTCGTAAGTATTAAAGAATTATATATTAAAATGATCTTTATATAATAAGAATAATATGAAATATTATGAAATATCGTGTTCTCTACTTTATTAGCAACAAAAAAAATCTTATTATCAAAAAAGTCTATTAGCTTAGTTAGAATATTTAACAATAATTCTATAAACGTTAAAACCGTTGCAACGCTATAAAAAAATGTAGCTTCGTAATCACGAATATGCACCTTTACCATACGCATCGACAGATGTAAATATATATCACAAGATATTATTTTATATTCATATTGTACGACATACATTATGAAAACATTTTGAGTATTTGTTTCAACTCTAGTTATTATAAAAGCCCAACCGGTTATGGACAATCTTGTTCGCAATTCGCAAAAAGCTGAGCGTGGGTTGCAAGTTGCAGCACCTACTGCACTTCTAGTTTTACTGTGTCAAGAACAACACCTCTCGTCCCCGTCCGCACCCTGCACGCCTCTGGTAGTAGAGAGGCACGCAGGGTGCACATTTTATCACCTGCATGAAAATTTCTATTTGAGCTGTATACTCAGCTGTAAGAACTTATAACTTTTAAAAGAACAAGGAATATAATTTGTTTTAAGTCAATTCCGACTTTTATATCCTATTAAATATCTAATATAAGAGAATTAATATTTGAAAAATTAAAATTTAATTAATGAATTAATAATTGAAAAATCTGTATTAACACCAAGTGTCCTCCACAAAATTAAAAAAAAAATGTATATGAATTTGAGTGAATGAATAAAAAGTATTTTATTAACGATTGAAAATTCGAACAAGATATATAAAATACACAGGTAGAGTGAAAACTAAAAATAGTAGGAATTGAAAAATAATTGTCATATATCAAATCAACAAGACCGAATAAAAATAAATAAGACCGAATAACAGTTTCTTGCCTTCAAATGTCTTCTAGATATTAGATATACAATATTTTTCAATTAATATATAATAGTAAAAAAATATAAATTTTTAAAAACCGATTTCATTTCACAGAATTCACCCCATGGAATCCTACTTTGAAAATGAAATGAAAACTATTAAAAATAGAAGTTCTGCAAGTCGAACATTTGTTTTAGAATCTTTCTTCAATATATCTAATTTTTTGGAGTAATTTAAAATATATACCTAAATTAGAATTTTGGTTTATAAATTTGCAATTGTTTGTGAGAGTTCGAAACTGTGACACATTTATTATGCCATTATAAATGTAATAAGTTTTGGTAGTATAGTTAAATTATACTACCAAAACTCATTACATTACATTAGCAAGTAGTTTCTTTTTGAATTTGTGCACTAAACTAAATATAACGAGTTAATATGTTTATATTACAAATACTGTAAATGTGTAAAAGAAAGCATCCATGTGTCCAAATGTATTTGCAACAATGATGTAACCCTATTCACGAAATCCCAAATTACGTACGTGCCTCCAAATAACATAAAGATATCCGTTTTAGACATCGACCTTCTCCGGGGCCCTTGGCATATAATCATTGCGAAAAAAAAAAACAAGAGCGCACTTTTAACATATTGTCCCCATAATAAATGATATTACCACCATTATCTACCGTATTGATTGTGTAATATTATATATTATACTTAACACTAGATATACCAGACCAGTCAAAATGACTGTTTTCGGTATTTCAATTTAAAATTCCTACTATGTGTAATATTTTTTTTTCGTAATGATATCATGACTTTTCTAGTTATAACTAAAGAATTAATTTTATAAAGTTTATATTACTGTATATATGTTGTTTACTAAAAATAATTTGCGTTTTTGACACTTATACTAGTACCAGTCAAAATGACTGGTGCAAGTTTTTATGCAGTGAAATGGACATGAGTCAACAACAACTATTAATAATTACTTGTATCATAATTGCCGGGCAAAATATATGAAAATTTTTATACGTTGACAAAAATAAAGCACAGTTACATTAGTTTAGTAGTCATATTTTATGCCTCTAGGAACAAGGGTCAGAATTTCTGCTTCACACCTGTGCTACGCAAAATATTATTTGGGACCGGGATCATAAAAAAATTAATATCGCTAAAAGGTTTGGTCAACAAGAACAAAAATCAGGAATCTGAGCAGCGTCATAAAACAATGACGCCAATTATTACAAAGGGTTTTCTCGACGAGGATCATTTTAGGAATCTGGGAAACATTCATACTATCTATTGTCTATCATTTATTTGCCGGCAATAAAACCATTAGCACCTACATTCATACATTCCTCATACATCATTGGCGAAATCGTCCTTCTAAATCATCATTATCTTTGTTAGTTGTTAGTTATTATCAATATCAATATCAGCCCGCGGCAGTCCACTGCTGGACATAGGCCTCACCCAAGGCGCGCCACCTAGCCCGATCTTCGGCTACACGCAACCAGTCTCTGCCAGCCGCCTTGCGCAGATCGTCGCTCCATCTAGCAGGAGGGCGTCCCACACTACGTTTGCCGAGTCGCGGTCTCCACTCCAGCACTCCAACGATTGTCGGTTCTCCGACAAACGTGTCCAGCCCATTGCCACTTCAATCTGCTAACTTGAAGAGCAATGTCGGTGACTCTGGTTCTCCGGCGAATTTCTTCATTTCGAATTCTGTCCACCAGAGAAACCCCGAGCATAGCTCTCTCCATAGCCCTCTGAGCGACTTTAAGCTTGGCGAGGAGACGGACTGTCAGTGTCCACGTCTCGGCACCGTATGAGAGTACGGGCAGGACTCACTGGTTGAAGACTTTTGTCTTCAGACTTTGTGGTATGGGCGACGAGAAGACTTGACGGAATTTCCTGAACGCTGCCCAGCCCAGCTGTATCCTTCTGTCGGCTTCTTTCTCGAAGTTGTCTCCGTCTAATCGCACTATTTGGCCTAGGTAGACATATTCCTGGACAACTTTGAGAACTTTACCATCGATCGTGGTCGGTTCTGGCTCAATATGTTGGTTCACCATTATTTTAGTTTTATCCAAATTCATAGCCAGACCGACCAGTCTGGAGGACTCATTTAGGCCGTTCAGCATTGCTTGTAGTTCTTGCAGCGATTCTGCCAAGATCACGATATCATCGGCAAAGCGCAAGTGTGAGATGTGCTCACCGTTTACGTTTATGCCACGTCCTTTCCAGTTCAATGTTTTGAAGACATCTTCCAGCGCATTAGTGAACAGTTTCGGGGATATGACATCCCCCTGTCTCACTCCACGATGCAACTGGATTTGCTTTGTCTGATTGTTCTGTACTCGAACGGACATCGTAGCGGCGTTTTGCAGACATCTCAACACCTCGATGTATCGATGATCTATCTGGCACTGCTGCAAGGCATCTATGACAGCCCAGGTCTCGATGGAGTCAAAGGCCTTCTCATAGTCCACAAATGCTATGCACAGGGGCTGATTATACTCGTTAGTCTTCTGTATAATCTGCCGCACTGTATGGATGTGGTCTATGGTGCCATATCCTCCCCGAAACCCAGCCTGTTCAGGAGGTTGAAAGTCGTCAAGCCTTCGCGTGAGTCGATTTGTGATGACCCTCGTAAACAACTTATGGACATGGCTCAGGAGCGAGATCGGCCTATAATTTTTAAGTAGCGTCTTATCCCCTTTCTTGTGGAACAAGACTACTATGCTCCTGTTCCATGCCTGTGGAGTTCTCCCGTTCTGCAAGACGGAGTTGAAAATTCTGCAGAGCTCTTTCAGCACTGGGCGACCCCCTGCCTTTAGAAGCTCTGCAGTAACTCCGTCCTCGCCTGGGGCTTTTCTATTTTTATGTTGCCGGAGAGCCAGCTCTATCTCCTCAAGGCAGACATCTGGCAGCTCGTCGGTGTAGTGGCGGGTAAGTGTGGCTCTGGGATCATTACGTGTGGGTTCAGGTTGTGGTGCGTGAGAGGCATACAGATTTCCATAAAAGTCTTCGATCTCAGCGAGAACCTCGGATTTGGACGTGAGCATTTTGCCATCTTGAGCTTTTAAATGTGTGAGATGGCTTCTCCCAAGCTTTTGCAGCAAGCAAAAATACTATAGGACCCTTGTGTCGATCTATTGTTTTTAATAGTGTCCGCATTAGAGCGACGCAGGTCCCGCCGTACGCACTGTCTAATGCGCTTGGTGGGGGCCACCTGTTCCTCGTGTTTGACTGCTTCACGTCGCATATCCATTAGCTGGAGGGTCTCGTCTGAGAATTTAGACTCCCGGCCTGCATGCCTTCTTCCACAAAACCTGTCCCCTTCCTCCCTTAAGATGTTTACCACACTTTTGAGGTCCTTGTCGATATCCACAGAGGGTTCCAGGGCATCGAATCGATTTTTGAGTTCCAGTTGGAAGCGTTGAGAGCCAGCCACGGTTTGGAACAGAGTCGGTCGGAGCGTGGACTTTACCAGACGGCACCTTTCGAACTTGAAGTCGATATTCAGAGTGCCTCTCACAAGTCGGTGATCGCTCCCAGTGTTAAACCTGTTGATCACTGAGACAACCCTGAATATGTGCCTTTTATCGGTCATGATAAAGTCAATCTCATTTTTCGTCACAGTGTCGGGGCTTCGCCATGTCCACTTCCTTTGGGGCTTTTTCTGAAAGAAGGAATTCATCAGATACAGCCCCTCTTTTTCGAGGAAGTTAATCAGCATTTGCCCCCTGTGGTTTCTGTGTCGAAAACCGTGAGGTCCCATAATCGATTCGGCTCCTGTATGCAACCCTACTTTGGCGTTGAAGTCCCCCATGACAACATTGAAGTGGGCCTTTGTGGTGTTGTGCAAAGCCCTGGCTATGTCTTCGTACATAGCCTCCACTTCGTTATCCGAGTATGTCGCCGTAGGTGCGTAGACCTGCACTACCTTAAGACTATACTTGTTAGATAGCCGGAGTACAAGGTACGCCACCCTTGGCGACACACTGGATATTTCTTTGATATTGTCAGTGAGGACTCTGTTGACGAGGAACCCCACTCCGCCTTGGGAAGGATTATGTCCCTCTCGATGGTAGAGCAGATTTGTAGAATCAGCGTATCCTCCCCCTGTCTACGGACTTCGCTTAATCCCACAACGTGCCACCTTATCTTTTCTAGCTCTACCTCGAGTTCCTTAATTTACTCGTCGCGCCACAGACTTCTTCCGTTGTACGTCGCTAGGTCCAGTCGTTTGTGGTAGCCTTTCCTCTCCCGGGGATTCTTAGCACCCCCTGCTCCATCGTAACCATGGCCGCTATATAATAATGGGGTGACCGGGAACTGGGGCCGTGTTTTAATGGTGCGCTTCATGGGTGGTGTGCCCGTAGTCGCCACACTGGGCAAGTGGGTTGGCGACCGCGGAGCCAGACATTTCGCACCGGCAACGCCGCTGCCCGTTGCCGGCCTGTGTCATTTGAGTCCGGCCATAATTTGTGATAGTTATACCGCCATCAATTCGGTCGTCAGTGCCTCGTCCGTTACTCAGCAGGATGCACCGCGTGCAGGTGAGGTTGACAGTTAGGGCGATATGGTGTAATTTTCGCCCCCTTGCATCCCCTTATTTTAGTTAGCTATTATAAAAGGAAGGAATTGATTAGGAGTAACACATTTGGTAATTGATAGTCGTACGGCGTTGTTGTAATAAATTCGGTTTGCAAAAGTTAGTAAGTTCCTGTAATTTCATTGCTAAATTTTGTTGTGACACTGGTAAGAAACATTTATGTAGATGTTGAAGTATTCAAAAATATATTCTTCAGTAAAAAACTAAATATAGAGCGAGATGCAATCTTTCTATTTGTTTTAATTGGTTTTTATAGTTATCACCACCCTGAAAATGGCAAAACGTATGACACCTTCTGAATTGTTGAAAAATCTAACTAGTATACCTATGGGAAGTTCGGATGGTGAATAAGATGAAGAAAGTGAACTATTAGAGAGTCAAAGTGATAGACACGATAGTAGCGATGATAGTATTATTATCAAGAGTATTGGTAACGAGAGTTCTGATAGAGTCAACACAGATGAGGAAATTGATAGTGATAGTGATTATGAAAACATTCCAAAAAAACGTAGATGTATGCGATTGCCTTCAAGTTCTGAAGACGAAGATGGTTCTGAAATTCAAAATCAGGAAACTGAAATGGCTGCAGACGGTACTGTTTGGAGAAAAATTCAAGAAGGAGGAGGATCTAGCCGGAATAAATTCCTGAATATTCTATAAAAATATAACAGGAGAAAAGTTATCAAGGAAAAACTTTCTATTCCGTCGAGCAGATGAACTTACTTCTGAACATCTGGCTTCGAAGGAAACATCGGAACGCGCTGATACACTAAAACCGAGTACTAGTACTTCTCGTGTACATAAGTGGTGTCCAATAAGCAAATGCAATAATAATAAGACAAATTTCATTTGCTCTAATTGCAAAAAATATGTATGTGGTAAATGTACAAGAAGAAAAATGTATGTCTGTAAAAATTGTGAAGGAGAATAATAACATTATTAATATTTCTATTTTTATATTCTGTAATAAACTAAACTCTACTTCAATAAATGTATTAAACTTATTTTGCATTTTTAAAAGTAAATAAAGACTGGAAACCCCATTAAACACTTCCTTTTTAAGAACAGTCATTTTGACTGGTTTGGTATAAATAGGTATACTTCAATCGCTGGTATATCTAGTGTTAATTACTAAGATTTATTTTAGTTTATTTATTCATTCATTATTTATTGACTTAATGTCAGACGATGATACAAATTTCTTTTCTGCTAATAGCAGTAATGTTAGTGGGACAAATATTCCAGTGGAGTCAGATATTCTATCGTCACAGTTTTCTGATGTTACTAAAAACTTTTGCTGTTTTTGCTGTATTAACGCACAGACAGGCCCGTCGTTGAAAATGTCAATGAAACCACTGAAATAATCGAAGTTGACCGGCATGTTCGTAGTCGTAGCATCGCCCAGGAGCTAAAGATCTACCATACAACAGTTTCCATCATAGATCTACATGAAACATTTAAATCATTTGCGCAACGCTGGATTTGAAAACAAGCTCGATATTTTGAGTGCCACACCAAGAAACATGATGAATCGAATTTCCATCTGCGAAGTCTTGGTCATCGAAATGAACTTGACCCATTTCTTAAACGAATGGTGACTGGGGATAAGAAATGGGTCACATATAACATTATTGTGCGCAACGATCATGATCAAAGCGTGGTGAAGCAGCTCAAACGGTAGCCAAATCAGGACTAACGGCCAGAAAAGTTCTACTGTATATTTGGTGGGACCCTTTGAAGTCCCATCAGTCTCATCATTTAACATGATATATGCTTCCTTTCCTGATTTGTATGGCAAATCACTAAATTCAGATCTCTACTGTCAATAACTGGACTGTTTGAAGCTAGCGCAAGGTCGCAAACGTCTGTTTCCGGAGTTTCTGCCGAGTGTAAAGCCACACTCGGCAGAAACTCCAGGAGCTTGCTTGGGAGTTTTTAATCCATCCACCATATAGTCCGCACCTGCCACCAAGCGATTACCACCTTTTTCTCGTAATGCAAAACTTCCTGAGTGATAAGAAATTGCGATCAAGAGAAGATAGTGAAAATAGATTACTAAAGTTTTTCGCCAATACGGACCAAGACTTCTATGAGGGAGGCTTTATGAAGTTACCTTTAAAATGGCAACAAATTATACAACAAATTTTGATTCGAATTTGACCAAAATCGGATATAATAATAAAAATAAATATGAATAAAATATAAAATTATAAAACAATAAATTAAATTATTAGTTGTACAAATAAGTTTCCGCAGTTTTTTATAAAAAATTAGGAATTTATTGTAAAGGAAAAGTACATTACGTTTTATTCAAAGTATTTTCCATCATTTGCCACTACTTTTCCCCATCTTTCTGGCAACATTCGGATACCCCGTCGAAAAAACTCTTCATCTTTTGACGCTATCCACAAATCTACCCAATTTTTGGTGTCTTCATATGATGTGAAGCGCTGCTCAGACAGACCATGTGCCATCGACCGGAACAGGTGATAATCAGAAGGGGCTAAGTCTGGTGAATACGGCGGGTGGGGTAAAACTTCCCAGTTGAGTGTTTCCAAGTATGTTTTTACCGGCGCCGCAACATGTGGACGAGCATTATCGTGTAAAAGAATAATTTTGTCGTGTCTGGAGTAGTAATGGGCGCGTTTTTCCTTAAGTGCCCGACTCAATCTCATCAATTGTGTTCGGTAGAGAGCTCCAGTAATGGTTTCGCTTGGTTTCAGCAATTCATAATACACGACACCAAGCTGATCCCACCAAATACACAGCATGAGTTTTTTTCCATGAATATTCGGCTTAGCTGTCGATGTTGATGGTTCGCCGGGCTTAACCCATGACTTTCTCTTCTTTGGATTATCGTAGTGAATCCATTTTTTCGTCACCAGTGACTATACGATGCAAAAAACTCTTTTTTTTATTCCTGGCAAGCAGCATTTCACTCATGCATAATCGGCGTTCAACGTCTCTCGGCTTTAGTTCATATGGAACCCAATTTCCTTGTTTTTGAATCATTCCTAACGATTTTAAACGATGTGAAATTGCTTGTTGAGTCACTTGTAGAGTAAGTGCAAGTTCTTTTTGCGTTTGGGACGAATCTTCCTCCAATAGTACTTCTAATTCCATGTCTTCGTACACTTTCGGCCTTCCACTGCGTTCTTTGTCTTTAACGTCAAACTCACCGTTCTTAAACTTTTGAAACCATTCCTGACAACTTCTCTCACTTAAAGCAGCTTCACCATATGCTTCTAGAAGCAATCGATGCGCCTCAGCTGCAGATTTTTTCACATTAAAGAAGTAAATCAAAAGTTCCCGCAAATGATGCTTATTCGGAATAAAACTTGACATTTTTGCACGAAAAAAATTACGTGATGCTGATACGGAATCACTAGTACTTTAAGGTTATGGTGTTGCCAGATGACTAAACTTGGGATATTACGTTTTACATCTGACAATTTCTCCATAACCTTCTGGTGGGGCCATCTTTTGACAAACCGCGGAAACTTATTTGTACACCTAATAATTTATTGAAAATGACGGCGACGTGGTTCGCCACCCGTCACGTCCTGATTCTCACGAAGGCGAAAAGCGACTAATGGAGAGCCGTTTCATTGCGATGAATAGTAGCGAATGGAGCTCTGTGGTCTCTGCCAACCCCTGTAGTGGATAGGCGTGTGTGTGTGTGTGTGTGTGTGTGTGTATATGTATATATATATATATATATATATATATATATATATATATATATATATATATATATATATATATATATATATATATATAACTCTATATATATATATATATATAAACTCTTGTTCTTCGATATTTAATAAAAAATAGGTTTATAGATGTGCTTGGGTAATGGCGAAAAAATCTATGATCACAATCTATCAATCTTTCAATCTCAGCTTGACTTGGTGCCTATTCGGCAACACAGAGATGTTATGAATACTTTGCATCCATTCAACAATTTTAAATGATCCTTGTGCTCCAGTGTCTCTTTCTCTCTCTGATCTGAAATCAAAGTTCCAATACCTGGGGGTTTCTAACAACATCTATCTCCGTTCCACGGATAATCTAAAACTTCCTACTCCTTCACACCGCATTGACTTTGTCTCTAAATCTTTCGCCTTAGCGGCTATAAAGCTCTAGAACGACATTCCTCTTGACATTAAAAAGTCTTAACATTTTTAAAAGATTCAACAATTTTGTCTGCTTCATAGCACGTCCCTGCTTAAGATTATATTACAATATTTGGTTAAGGATTTCGGACATGTACGCAAGTTACTATCTAAAACGTTAATTTATAATCTTATTGCATAGTTATTCATATTCATATCCTTGCATTAATATTAACGTAGGTTTGATGTGTGTGGGCAGGCAAGATCAATTGATAACCTACTACCTTACATTTCGCGACATTAAGCACACTATACAAATAGGTTAATTACATATAGTTTTTTTATACATACAAATTAAGTGTTTTTTAATGAAAATGTAAAGAAAAAACAACCCAGCAAGGGGGTCACATGATAATTTTAACACAAGCCAACCAATGAGACCAAATATTTTTTGCACTACAAATATTATGGTAGTCATTTACTTTATTCCAACTATGGGAAAAGTAAAAGAAAAATAAAACGAAAATCGCAATTTGGATTAACCCGTCGAAAGAATAAACACAAATATATCAGTATTTATAATTTAAATTCAATTTAAACAAAACCTTCAAGGAAAATTATATTACCATCATTATCAATACAATCATACAGCTCATTATTGAACATTAGCTTCCCTTAAAATTGAGAGGTTTAATTTCCACGCTAGACGTTGTTGCCCCCTTTGCATTTGTTCCCTTGATCGTCAAGTACGGCAACCATAGGAAAAGAAATTATGTGAAAACTATACGTCTACGTATAGTCAAATCCTGTATAATTTAGTAAATTATACAGGATTTTACTGTAAATAAAAAAACGACGTCGCCGTCTTTTCCTTTAGATATTAGCATCAATGACAACTAATTTTGTGATTCGAAAACACGCACATATAAAGATTTCATAAATGAAAGTTGTTGCACGCTAAAAAATATTATCTTTATGTTGATTACACATTTTTAAAAACCTTTTTATTATTTTATATCTAAGGATTATGTTAGAAAAATAAATATACCATGTAACATGTATAATTAGTATAATTATCTTCGAAGTCTCAGTAACGCCATCTGGTCCTACGTAGATACACTACGTAAAAAGGTTGCAATGTCACCACTTTGAAACATTTGCCGCTAGATGACGGTATTTGAAAAATTTTGTAACAAAAGTAGAATTTTGGTTTCTTTAAAATTTTAATCCAAAATTGCTATATTATTTTTATAGGAACAGTATGTAACTGTTCCTATAAAAATAATATAGCAATTTTGGATTTAAATGCAAAGAAATTTTCTTCTTCACTAAGAACTAAGAACTTTAAACACAATGCAAACATGTGCCATTACCATAATAATGAATATGAAATAAAATATATTACTGTTATTTGTACTATATAGGAAACAAAACAGGTATAAGTTAAAAATAAATTAAATTTTTTTGATCATGCCAATATGTACCTATTAAAAGGGAAATAAAAGGATGTTTAGATTACAAAATGATATTAGAAGCGGTAATTGTCACCAGACTGACATTTGATAATGAAATATAATTTATGTCATAGAAATAAAGAATTTGAATAGATTTTCGTTAAACATTATCTTGTTAGATATCAAAAATTTATTTTTTGTGTAATGGGTATAATGTAAGAAATTTAATAAATTCATGTTTCTTAAGGCAAGAAGCAACAAAGTAACTTAACAATATATTTACATGATGAAGTAATAATTTAAGTTTCTTATTTCCTTTGTCATGTTAATTATTTGTTAATTTGATTTTATTCTTTATGAGATAAGGAAAATGAGCAAGCATATTGCTTGATGGAAAGCAATCGCCGCCACCCATTGACATTGGCAACGCCATAGAATAAAATCAATTAACAAATAATTAACATGACAGAAAATAAGAAACTTAAAGCAAAATAAATAATAAATATATTGTTAGAGATTACTTTGTTGCTTCTTACCTTAAAAACTTGTAATTTATCAAATTTCTACATTATACCCATTACAAATATTTGAAGCTCTATTTTAAAGATATTTAACGAAAATCTAAGTCTTTATTTCTATATTTATAGGTATCAATGTCAGTCTATTGACAATGCATTTTGTAAAACATCCTTTTATTTCCCTTTTAATAGTGCATATTAGTCAAAAAAATTTAATTTATTTTAACTATACCTGTTTTGTTTCTGATAACAATGTACATATTCATGTATATTGTGTATATTTGTGTGTTTAAAGTTCTTAGTTCTTAGTGAAGAAGAATTTCTTTGCATTTAAATCAAAATTTATGTTATTTTTTATAGGAACAGTTACATACTGTTCCTATAAAAATAATATATACAAAGAAACCAAGATACTTCCTATTCAAATACGTAAATACAAACGGCAAATACCGAAGTGGTGACATTACTGCAACAGGACCAGATGCTGATTACTGAGACTTCCGAAAAGAGATGGTACTACTAGTATATACATGTTATATATTTATTTTTCTAACATAATCATAGATAAAATAATAAAAAAGGTTTTTAAAAATGTGTAATCA